>SKCR01019169.1:0-44362 GCA_019454045.1 Zanthoxylum bungeanum | reverse complement strand
GCATTTCCTCTGGCCATGGAAAAGTAAATATCGAATCCAATCTCTCCGCCGTTCCAGTTGTACCTGGGGGGAACGGCACCGAGCATTGCGGTGGTGTCCAGCACTTGGTCGTAGTAGGCGAAAGTGTTGCTGGGAATGTACTTGATTCCGGCCTCGGACATCTGTTTCCAGATGGACGATCTGAGATCAGCGGCCACCTTTTGCAAATCCTCGGCACTGCTCTTACCATCCCAGAAGGATTCCAAAGCGAACTTGAGCTCCCTCTTGGGGCCCATGCGTGGGTATCCAACAATATGTGATGCCATTTTACTGTAATCAAATCAACGATGAGACCAATGTCTTGAGGATCCAAAAATGAAGAATCTAATTAAGTTATTCAAGTTATGTCAACTAATCGTTTATTAAAGAAAATGAAAAAACAAGACGAATTTTTCTGTAATCACATCAAAAGTCAAACGAATTTTCCGTCATTTACTCATTTTCATTAACATCAAATCGAAAAGTTCTGAGATTGATTCGAAAAACGAGGATCCAAAAACAGATTCGAAAAAATGAAGAATCCGATGATAGATTCAAAAACAGCCAAATGAAGTCAAAACAAGTTGAGTTCAAATTGTCAGAGATCGGATCGATTCAATTACAGATCTGGTAAAATCACGGAGGCCAAACACTAGATCTATCACTAACAGTCACTCACAAAGTCCAATATAGATCTCAGAAAAAATCAAAATTTTAAGTCATTGATTTACAAAATGAATATATTAATTTTTTAGTGATATGTACAAAATCTAGCTTAGATTTTAACGTTTAACTGATTAACGGCGTGAAAAATTAACTAAGGGACTCATGAAAATGGGAACCGTACCAAACGGAGAACAAGCAGAGGAAGTACTAGAAGGAGAGGCGAGAGAGATAAGACGCGACTTGCTACGAGTGCCCTCTCCGATTTTTATACCCGAAAATCAAATAGTTGGCGTGCCAACCTGTACATCTCATATTTCTCATTTTAATTTCTTTTCTATTATTTTTTTAATTAATTATGATTTTCAGTGCATAATGCTTACGCGCGCTTATCTTACGTCGCGTGAACTCACCTTCTTTTCTTTTTTTAAATTGTTTTTAAATTTGCTTAATTGAATAAGTAAAATGTATGGTTGTTACTTGTTAATTGTATGATTAAGTTGCATTCATGATACCATATCAGTTAATCATAATTTGGATACAAAAAGTAATATTTTATATCGTTAATACATTTAAATATGTATTTTACATATAAATTTAATGTATATCTATTGTGTGAGATAGAATTATTTTCAATAATTATGATCATTGCTCAAATTAAATTGAAAAAATAAGTTACATTATAATATTTGCATTAATTAGTACATTTCTTAATTGATTATTTGAAAAATCACTTATTAATTACCATGGTATCCAATGTTAGATAACCTTTTTTTTCTAAAAAAAAAAAAAAGAAGGTGAGTTCTTTAAAAATCAAAATTAAGTGATCAATTAAATAAAATTATTTGAAATATTATTCTATCAAGTCATATAAGAATGTTTAATGGCAAAGCTAATCAATCACCATTAGCATCAACGTTTAAACTTTGATTGACCATTAAATTTTCAGGTTTCAATTAGTGAGAACATTTTCGCCAAACAATAATATATTATGATGTTGTGTTAAAATTTATACTCTATTTTCAACTCAAAGAATGAATTAATAGGGTCGTCACGCGCCGTGAGCATCGCTTGGGTCTAACACATTACACATTGTTTGTCTGATACGTATATTTTTCTCAAGCTGTTAAAGTTTCTGAAGTTGGTGGGCGAATGGTGGTGGGCCCACGTCGTTGGTGAGGACGGTAGGTATTGTGGGGCCAGGATTTTATTTGATCGTCTGATTTTTCTGATGAAATATTTACACGAACGACGATCATTATTAGTAGGTAAATAATTTATCATGATTTTGATTGTTTTATGGAGATGCACGACATCTGTTTCGTTTTTCAAGCACTATTATGAAATAATAATAATAAATAATATATTTATTTTCATATTAATTAATCAAATATATAATATTATTAGTACTAAAAACTTCTTGAAATTAAAAACCGCCAAGGTGGCAGATTTTGACCGATAATAAAATATTAAAATGTGTTGTTACGTTGTGTTTGTAAATCACAATAAAACTATGTCGTTTTTCTTATTGCTGATTAATCTCCTGACATATATACTAGTTTTGATTATTTAAGTTCTCCAATATAAATATTTTTTTTATTTTTTTTTACAATTCAATTTGTGCTCCCTTTTTTGTTGTTTTGTTAAATGAATCCATCTAACGCTAAACAACTTTTTTTTGGCTGAAAGATATTTCAACACGGTGCACCATGTGTTACATTATTTTATTATTTCGAAAAATTAAAGTGGTTTTATATTAACTCTTAACTCCCATTAGCAGACTCAAACTCAGGTGTCTATAGGCAAAGGACTCCTAAGACCAAAAGGCCCTTGCTCTTTTTTTTTTTTTTTTTCATTTTTGGCCTTTAATTATACTATTCTAAAGCCTTCTAGATTTATTATTATTATTACTTGATCTCTAGATTTTTATCACTAACTTCGCTCTGTAGGTGCCTAACCAATTCAATTGAAGAGTTTTTTGCTATTTTTATTTTCAGTTATGAATTTAAAATGAATATTGATTGATAACATTATGCAAACGGATCAAAATCAGTCCCACCTAATTTTATTTTCAATTTCAAATCAACAGATATTCTTTGCAAAATACATAGCATTCAAACAAATAATTTCGTTTAACAATTTAAAAATAATAATTCCTTTAATAGAAATTATCAATGAATTATCTCTGTTTTAGTGAAAATACAAATCACTTCAATGAAATTTTGACAATGACTTCGTAACACCTCCAATTTTAATTTAGTATCAGCCAACCACTTTTCATTAATGGTTCTAAAAACATGATGACGCCAACCACTTTAATTTTAATATTTTAATTTATTTGTTATTGGGTTAGGCTAAATGGGCGTGGGATTTATTATAGTGGTATGAGGATTTTAAATCTTAAATATATTAGGATTTTATTTTAGTTTTCCATTTGGATTTTGAATTTTTGTTAAATTATGATTTAGTTTTAGTTTCTTATTTGGATTAGGGTTCCCTAAGACTTACTATATAAGGTGATCATATGTATTAATAAAATTAGAATTTTCAAACTAAAATTATTGTTATTGCGGTGAACATTGAGAGAGAGGGGGTGAATTTCTCTTGTTCATTGAATTAAAGACCCGACTTATGAATGAGTTGCATCCTTTGTGGCGTCCAACTACAAGCAATGTTTCTTTCTTAATTCAGAAAGAGTTTTCAAGAACAGATTCCTTGAGGGTCTAATTCGATATTGGAATGGATTTTATTCCTACAAAATCATGATTCGTAATTCTTGGGATTCGCTCAATTACATGGGTTACCTATGACTCAATCGTACGCTGGTTTCTGTCAGAACATGTCACTAATCATTTTGTACAATAAGATAGTAAAGGTCAAAGTTGGACGAAAATCATTCTAGAGAAAATGAAAACAGATTGCATATTCTTCATTTTTCATGCATGATCATTCGTTTTATCAAATTTAACAAGAATACATGCATCAAGGCTCTAATACCAATGTTAGAAAACATCACAAGCATTCATGGAACTAATTCATGTTCGAAGTTTGTAGGAAATTCATTAAAATTCCCAAGAACATAATTTAACATGTATTACTAGTTTAGTATTTGATTACAAATAAAATTAAATCAAAAACATGTAATCATAACATAGTTGTACCTTATTTATGCAGAGAATCTATAGATTTCATCAACCTTTCATCATTTTTTTATCATCTACTTTGACTTCCTATTATAAAAGGCCAAAAAATAGTTGCATGGGAAGTTAATGAACTTCTCATACATCTGTTATAAATCTCATGCACACATGAGATAATTATCAAGGGAATAACTTCACTTGATCATGACATGGTTGATGATATGGTCGGAACGGGCCTGGGTTGACCCATCTTGACTGACCCGGATCCATCTACCAATATATAAAATTTATTATCGATAAGATAGCAAAATCATAAAAATCATACTTGAATTATCTAATGAATGGATACCTAAATCACATGATCTGCACACACATTCTGTTGTTGTTGGGCTCAAGTATAATAAGACCAATTATTAGATATGATGGATTGAAGAAGAGTTAACAAAATATATCGTAAAAATGATATAGATTGATCAGTAAGCTTTTAAAATGGATTATTCAAAATATATTGTAAGCAAAAATGATATAATTTGATCAGTAATCTTTTAAAATAGATTATTATATTTCATTAAGCTTATGAATATCCATTTCACCCAATAACAGATTTTATTATAACAAAACTCAATAGGCATAAAGAACAAAATACATTGGAGATTATAAGATTCAGTTTCTCTTCAGAATTCAAGTATGTTTTATAATTTCACTATTTTATTGATATTAAATCATATTATATTATATTTATAAGAGATTGTTAGTATGATTGTCGTCAACATCGTTATTATTATTATTATTATTGTTGTTGTTGTTGTTGGACATTATTACTACAGTATCAAAGAATCTCTCTCTATATATATAAAAGTTAAATATTTTTAAACATCCTCATTGCGCCACATGGCGGTTTCATATTAAAGTCATAAAATTAAATTAATAAATATATGAAATAAAATATTATAATAAAAATAAATATTATATTTTTATAAGAATTCTATTATAACAAGAAAACATATTATATTATCATATTAAAATAAAAAAATACTATTAAATTATTCACAATTAACCTAATCTCTACAATTAATTTTTTATTATTAAATTATAAAATTAAAATATCTCTATAATTATTTTTTATTATTAAATTATAAAATTAAAATATTACATTATAAAAACATAATCTACTATTAAAGTAAGCAATCTATTATTATTGTTGTTGTTGTTATTATTATTATTATTATTATTATTTGATTAATTTTTGAATAATATCATAGATAATCTAGCAAAGAATTTATATATAAGTTCAACATTTGTAAGTTTTCTCATTCCGTCACATGACACTTAATATCTACAATTAATTTTTTTAATTACCTATTATAAACCTATTATAATAATCTTATATTAAAATTAAAAAAACCTATTACAATATAAAAATATAATTTCCTATTAAAAAATATTTTAAAGCTTCTTTATCTCGTCACGTGACAGCTTTATATTAAAATTATAAAATTAAATTAATAAATCTATTAAATAAAAATCATATTACAATAAAAATATAAATTATAATTTTATAAGAATTCTATTATAATAAGAAAATATATTAGACTATCATATTAAAAAAAAACACTATACAATTATCAACAATTAACCTAATCTCTACAATTATTTTTTTATTATAAAATTATAAAATTAAAATATCTCTACAATTATAGTTTTTATTATTAAATTATAAAATAAAAATAATAAATTATTAACATAAGAAACTTATTACAATATAAAAATTCATATTATAATTATATAACAACTATATTATAATAAGAAAATATATTATATTATCATATTACAATTAAAAAACACTATTAAATTATAAAATTAAATTTATAAATCAATTAAATAAGAATCATATCATAACAAGAAAACATATCATTCTATCCGATTAATTTTTGAATAATATCATAAATGATCCGGCAAAGAATATATATATATATATATAAGTTAATTTTTTTTTAAAATTTTCTCACCGCGTCACATGACAACTAATATCTGTTGGACAATTATGACCCATATCATCACTATTTGTACAGAACATGGTGTTGTTGTACAAATTAACTATGTGACAAAGGAAATTGCTATTTTATCATTTGTAATTGGATTACCGGGATATATAAATGATAAAAGTCCATATGATTAGTACCAAATTAATAAGATATGAGACAGTATTAATTCACGTAAGGTTTAATCATTAAATATCCCTAGTCGTAGTATTATCGAGACTGGACATCGATAATGCGGAATAGGCTAGTATTATACTTGTGCGTGTTATGGAAGCGTAACGACATAGTTCTCATATATTTGGGTATTGGATACTCATGCAAGTGTAATAGGAAGTTTTGTTTACCGATGGTACGGAAACAACTTCGCTCTGGATAGACCCCTCAGAATCCCATTGGTAGTATGACTATGTGAATCCGAATCAGGGTAGGTGTATTTGGTCTTAACCTGAGACTTGCATTGCTAATACTTGCGATAATCAATATACTTTGGTTTTGGTCGTCCGGGGCTTTAACAGGTTCTGTGTACGCCTCTTCTGGGTATACTGAGAATCGTAGTGTATTGGGTGTGATGTCAAGATGGAAGTATCACTTCAGTCATATGGAGATGATGATCACGTAGGATATGGAACTAGTACTCTTAAGTACTGCAGTCATCGGGATAAAATGACTAGGTCGTGATTATCCGATTATAGAGACTAGTTACCAGAGATTCGATATATGCTTCGTACGGGGCAGACACAATTCCAGCCCTAGGCCTAGCATGTGATATCGGTACTGGATCGTTATACGCAATACTACGTATACTACGCCTGAAAAAGATCTTATATTTCGTAGAAGAATATTTCTGGAGAATTGGGTAGACACGGTGCTTTGCTAGAAGCCAACTATGTCTTATAAATCGATAAGAACGTGGTACTGGGTACGCACGTGTTCGGATAGTCTGATGACCGTATTTACTGCCAACATATCCAGAGATCTCTTTGGTCGCACCCGAAGATTCACCGTTAAGATTTGACTCGAACAGAATTAATCTAGGATTAATTATGAGAGAGAAAACTAATTACGGTAAGAATTAATCTGGGATTAATTAACAGAGAAAGAATTAATCTGGGATTAATTGCGTCAAGAATTAATTTGGGATTAATTCGACTAGAAGAGAGAACGCGATTAATTTGGAATTAATCGGTAAAATAAATTTAATAGTTAAATTGGATTTTTTCTATTTAATTTATTTATTTGGGCTAAAATAATTTATCGGATATATTAATTGAAATTAGATTTCAACGCGGAATTAAAATTAGATTTTAATTCAAGCGAATGAATTAATTTAGAATTAATTTGTAAGCGACTTTTGTAATAATTCTACGAGGCATAATTATTTAATTAAATTAGATTTAATTATTTCGCAACGGTAAATTCGTTTAGTTCAGAATTAAATGAACCCGGGCCCAAGCGAAGTTGCGTGTTGGATTGCCTGACTTAAATTTTGAATTTAAAGTGGGGCCCACCAACTTACATCAAATGTCTACACAAGTGATGAAAGTTGTTATTTGGTTGAGAAAAGCTTAGATTGCTTTTTGCACATTCAAGCCAATTACAACACTCAAATTTAGTATATATTAATTTTGTCAACTTTGGAAGTAGATAGAGTTACTATTCACAGCAAACACATTTTTCTCTCTTCCTCATTTCCTTGGCCGATTCTTTGCTACTCTTGGAGGGCAATTTTTCTTTCATTTTTTTTTTCTTGCTAGCACATAAAGGAGTTGTTGGGTTTCTATTAGGTCCCAAGGATCAATTCAAGCAATGAAACACATGTTAATACATCAAGAAATATGGCGGAATCATACTAACATTGATCGGTTGTGCGATGCGATGAACACAAAATCCTTTTGCTCCTCCTAGAAGCTCTCGACAGTGAGCCTTTTGTGCTCCTCCAAATTCGGCCATGGTCCTCCATTGATACTCCAAGGTCCAAGTGGTGATTCCATGCTCACAAGTCGGTTTCCCTATCACCTTCGCAAGACTCCGAAAGTGTGCTAGCACCTTGAAATTTTACCACAAAATTCCATATTTATCTTCTTCTTCAGTCTCGGCAATTTGCCAAAATTTTGAAAAGAAATGGCCCAAGGTCGAGAGATAGGAGAGAGTGAGAGGAGAGAAAAAGTGTTAAGTGTTGGTTTGTATTAGATTTCCAAAACTAATACCAATTTTCCACTTTCAAAAAGTCAAGGCATTAAAGCCAACCAACTACCACCATCAATCAATAGTGACATGTTGTCAATCACTCAAAGTGACTAGACATCACATCAATTAAAGTGACTAATGATTTGATGCTTGATGTGACTTGTGGGCCGCACTTAAATTCACAATGCGAGTGCGCCCGCAAACACTCCCGGGCTCGGGTTCGCTAATTCCAAATTAACTAATTTTCCGTTGCGACGTAATTAAATAATTATGCCTAGCAAAATTACTATTCACGTCGCTAACGAATTAATTCTAAATTAACTCATTTGCCCGAATTAAAATCTAATTTCAATTCCACGTCGAAATCCAATTTCGTATAATATATCGAATATATTATTTTATCGATTAATTCCAAATTAATCGTTCTCTCTCTTTTAAATAATATTTTATCCCATATAAAATATCTCCGTAATTAATCCTAGATTAATTTTCTCTCTCTTATAATTAATCCCACATTAATAAAGTGCGAGTCATACGTCATCGGTGAATATTCGGGAAGCGACCCATGAGATCCCCGGATATGTTGGCAGTAAATCCGGTCGTCGGACTATCCGAACACGTATGTACCTTGTACTACGTTTTTACCGATTTACAAGACATGGTTGGCTTCTAGCAAAGCACCGTGCCTACCCAATTCTCTAGAAATATTCTTACTGGAATATGTGATCTATATCAGGCGTAGTATACATAGTATTGCATATTTCGATCCAATATCAGATGTCACGTGCAAGGTCTGGGGATGGAAATGTGTCCGCCCCGTACGAAGCACATATCAGATCTCTGGTAACTAGTCTCTATAATCGGATAATCATGACCTAATCATATTATCCCGATGACTGCAGTACATAAGAGAACCAGTTCCGTATCCTACGTGATCATCATCTCCAATATGACTGGAGTGATACTTCCATCTCGACATCACACCCAATACACTACGATTCTCAATATACCCAGAAGAGTCGTACACAGAACCGGTTAAGGCCTTGGACGACCAAAACCAAAGTATATTGATTGTCGCAAGTATTAGCGGTGCAAGTCTCAAGTTAAGACCAAATACACCTACCCTGATTCGGACTTCCATAGACACATAGTCATACTACCAATGGAATTCTGAGGGGTCTATCCAGAGCGAAGCTGTTTCCGTACCATCGGTAAACACAACATCCTATTACACTTGCATGAATATCTTATACCCAAATATATGAGAACTATGTCGTTATGCTCCCATAACACGCACAAGTGCAATACTAGTCTATTCCGCATTATCGATGTCCAGTCTCGATAATACTACGACTAGGGATATTTAATGATTAAACCTTCATGGTTTGATACTGTCTCATATCTTATCAATCCGAAACTAATCATATGGACCTTCTATCATTTATACATCTTGGTAATCTAATTACAAATGATAAAAAAGCAATTTCCTTTGTCACATAGTTAATTTGTACAACAACACCATGATCTGTACAAATAGTGATGCTATGGGTCATAACTGTCCAACAAGAGTGAATCAATGTGATAGGTGTAGGCATTGCATTTTCGCATGTGAAACCCGATGATGAGTCTCAGTTGGAGGCACTACCTTTTTAGCTAAGGATATTGCGGGAAACGGAGGTCGGAAGGAGGAATTCAGAATAAGTTCGTCATCAAGTTCATTTCACAAGTTCACTGTCTTCGTTAGTGCTGCGTTCGTTACTTCGTTCGAACGTCAGGCAGATTACGGACGTTTGTGCCACGTTCGAATGGGCGTTCGAACGGAGTCGGTATTTCTGGTTTTGCTGCTAGCCTCGCACCCCAGCCCAATTAGCCCCCCAAAGCCCATAAAACACATCCCAATTTAATTAAATTGAACATTAAATATTAAATAAAATATTTAAACCATTTACCAATTAAATAAAACATAAAATATAATCATACCTAATAAGATAAATCAAATATATTAACTTCCTAACTAAACAAATCACATACTAAATTAAAAAGATGTCATGCCTAATTAAAATCAATCATAACAAATTAAAGATATTGCATTCCTAATCTAGCCAAGATTTGTCCCCCCTCAATCTTTGACTTTCCTTGCTCAACACCAAATCAAATCCTCTTTTTAATGCCAAAATCCATTCCTTGTGAGACAAGGTGAAGCCCTAGCCCTTCTCTATATAAACAACCCCTAACCAAGACATGCACTGCTCTAGCTCATACACACAACTCACACGAAAATTACAGCAAGAAACACTAGACATCACACGCAAATCACAGGAGAAATAACAAACAATTCTCTTCACCCCACCCTCACATTACCGAAAACAACAAGCCCTCAAACACCCTCATATTACCGAAAATACAACAGCCATTCACAACCCCTATAACCATCAAACATCAGCTACATACACAGAAAATTATCCCTAAAACAGTAACATAAAAACTGCACTTAAAACCCACAAAGAACACCCAAAACAGTCCATTGAAACATCAAAACAGTCCACTGAAACAGTAAGCGGAAAATACAGAGGAAACGGCAGTAAAACCACAAGGAAACAGCAGCAAAACGGAGTCAAAACAGTAGCTTGAGCGACAAAACAACGAAGGAAAAGGCAAACCAGTGAACCAGAAAAGTTGCGGAGCTTTACCCCTTCCGATCTTCGTGAAACGCGAGTCCGAGAGACGGCTTAAAAGGTTAGACCTGAGGGTACTTTTCACACTCATCTTTATGTGATTTTTGTTATTTATTTTGATTGTATTTTACTTATTTGTTGAATCTTGTTTGTGTATGATGTGTGTTGTGGGTATTGGATGAATAAAAGAGTGTCGTCTCTCGTGGTATATAGGATGGAAACCCAGACGTAAATTCCGTAGCCGAATCCGAATGGACGGTAGTGCGGTCTGTACTTGGGATACAACTCCACGTACCACTTGAGTAAACGGCACCTTCTCTTGTTTCATGTTGCTTTGATTTATTTATTTATTTTTCGTCACTCGAATTCTGCATGTTGCTTATGTATGCATGATTCAATCGAGCGCATGGGCTTAGTAAGTGGAATGAAAGATCCCCTATGGGGAAGGGTTAAAGCCCTTTACCACGATGCTTCGCCGCGCCGGTTGATGTGTGTTCGGTTGAATGCAAGACACGTTCAATCGGGCATACTAGTTTGATATTATTGCTTTCAATTCTATGTATGCATGATTCAATCGAGCGCATGGGCTTAGTAAGTGGAATGAAAGATCCCCTACGGGGAGGGGTTAAAGCCCTTTACCACAATGCTTCGCCGCGCCGGTTGACGTGTGTTCAGTTAAATGCAAGATACGTTCAATCGGGCATGCTAAGTTTGATATTATTGCTTTTAATTCTATGTATGCATGATTCAATCGAGCGCATGGGCTTAGTAAGTGGAATGAAAGATCCCCTACGGGGAGGGGTTAAAGCCTTATACCACGATGCTTTGCCGCGCCGATTGATGTGTGTTCGGTTGAATGCAAGATACGTTCAATCGGACATGCTGAGCTTGACAATATTGTCTTTATTCTTTGTGTTACATGCATCAGGTCTGGCTCCGTTCGAACGCGTTCTCGAACGCTACATGAACGCGAACCTTCTGTTTACCGTTCGAATGCATTTTCAAACGCTACGCAAACGCACACGCACTTCCTTAGTCTCATCATGCATCAGGTCTGGTTCCGTTCGAACGCGTTCTCGAACGCTACACGAACGCGAACCTACTGTTTACCATTCGAACGCGTTCTCGAACGCTACGTGAACGCACACGCACTTTCTTAGTCTTATCATGCATCAGGTCTGGTTCCGTTCGAACGCAATATCAAACGCCATACGAACGCGAACCTTCTGTTTACCGTTCGAACGCGTTTACGAACGCTACACGAACGCGAACACACTGAACTGAGACATATTCATCACATGCCATGTATAATTGTTTCTTAGGTGATTTTTTTTATGAAACCCCATATAGTCATTCTTATCTTTGTGCACATCGTAATGAAAAGCATGTTTATTCCATTGGTTGCGTCATCTGCCTTAGTCTTGATTTAACGCATTACGATTCATATACCTATGTCATGATGACTTCAGAGTATTATTTCTTGTGGTATATCGGATGGAAACCTAGACATAAATTCCGTAGCCGATTCCGAATGGACGGTAGTGCGGTCTGTACTTGGGATATAATTCCACGTATCACTTGGAAAAGTGCTCACATGTATGCTTGTATGGTTAGTATGTATGCTTGTGTTTTCCGTGAACATGATATGCTAAATGAAGTTGTATGTTCGTTGTTACTTTGAGGTATTTTCAAGCATGCAATCTTAGATGTGAAATGTATGTGTAAGTTTCATTTTGTACATGTGAATTTAGAAGCATGATACTCTTGGAAATAAGTGCTACTTAAGCCTAATTAAATTATTACATAAATCCTTTCATAACAAGTGGCATGAGTAAGAGACCATTCCGAACCCAACGGTTTGAGGTCTTCCCTTGCGAGGGGTGAGTGCGGCCTTAAATCTCATTTTCCCGGTTCACACCGGGTGGCGACTCCATTATTCTCCGGTTTAGTCCCTCGTGGCTACTCCGTACTCCCGACCGGGCCGCGAGCCCGGGACAGCATGCGTCGCCCAGATTCCTGTGTTCCCACAATAGGGAAACTCACCCAAGTGTTGGAAACACTTAAAAAAGGCTTGGAAGCTTCAACATCCATGAAAACGTTTTGAACTTCAACCGATCAATGTGACTATTCTGCAACTCCCTTTGATTAATTCACACACGAATCACTCTTAGACGATCTTGGCATGTTCTAGGAACACTAACAATGGTATCAGAGCGATCTAAGTTTGATTTGAAAATCTAGGGTTTATGGACTTTAATTTGGAATTTATGCTTGTAGTATGTATTTTCTTAAATTGATGGTTTGGTTGAGCTTGGATGATGTTGAATTGGATTTGTACATCTTAGGAATTGAGAAAATGAATTGGATAAAATTTTTCCTAATTTCCTTAGCTTGGCCGAATGCACCCTAGATATGACTCATGGTGATTTTTTGATTTTAGACAATTGGATATGTTTAAAGCATGGAATAAATCTTGTATGTTGATTTAATTGGATTGAAATCAAATTGGGTATTATTTTATGTACAATTGCCGTGAGCATGATAAACATGTATAGATTGATTTTGCTTCAATATGTGTTGGACATGAATTGGAAATGTTGAGTATGATTAATTGAATTAATTAGTATTTTGGAAATGTTAGATTAATTGATTAATTGTACTAATTGCACTTTAATTAAATTAATATGTAATTTGGAATAATGTGTTAATTTAATTTGTTGTAATTGGGCTTAATGGGCTTGGTTGGGCCAAGTTTGGTTTTGGACAATTGGGTTGGATCCAATTGGGCCTAAAACCATTTCCATAAAGTCCAAATATGACAATTGGGCCTTTAAATAATTTAATTGGGCCTAATAGGCCTAAATTGATTTTTGGCAAAAATGGTGATTCCTTAATTGGGCCTTGGCATTTGTGTTTGATCCATATTGGCCAAAGCCCATGCCTAAAGATTAATTGAAAGCCCATTGGACTTTAATTGAATAGTATTGGATGCTAATTGGGCCTTTGAGACCCAATTGGATTGGATTTGGAATCCAAGTCTAAAAGACACTATTAAAAGTGTAATTATTTAATTTGGAATTAAATATGAATTAGCATTGGATACAATTGAAATTGGATTTAAAATTGTAGTTCGATATAATTCATGAATACGTACTTTGAGTATTTATTCTTAAACGAGTTTGACTCGCGCAAATCAAATCGTTGTTTGAACATTGGATGATCATTAATTCAAAGATTAATTAATTGGATTAGATTGATTGAATAACATGCTTTGTGTGAATACTTGGATGTATGAATGAATAATGTATATCAGATGGATATTAAAAGGGTGAGGGCAATTTTGGAAATTATTGTAATAAATTTAGAATTTATTAAATTAGACCTGCGTGTCCAGCCTATTATCTATATTCTCTTTGTATTTCTCTTCTCACCAATTCCCCTCAATGTAAATGAGGTTTCTTTAGAAGTATTATGTAAGGTAAAAGTATGAATAGTGCTAGCAGGAGAGAGGAAATGGAGAGATTTGTTCTGGGAACAAAGTTTGTTATATATCCATCCGAATATCATTATTATTTTATTCGTGCCTTATTATGCTTTTAGAATGCATGCTTAAGGGTGTATGATGAGACATAATTAAAGATAATAAATTGGTTGCCAAATCGCGACAAAAACCCTCATTTTATATTAAGCGTTTTTCCTTCCATTTAGTGATTCTCTCTCAAGATCCAAGATTGGCATTGGTTTGTTGGCCAAAGTCAAGACCTTTGTCCATCGCGGATGTGTTTGAATCACGAAATCTTTGTTCCAGATCGTATACGCGCTATTTCATTTTTCGTCATTAATTATTTATAAATATATTAGTTGGACTAATATTCAATTGTTGTTTTAATTGAATAGTTGGACTGTATTCAAACTACTTCATTTATAGTTGGTTATATAATTGGATTATAGTAATCAATACATTTGAATTTAACCGATCATTTATAGTTGGTTATATAGTTAGACTATAGTAATCATTACATTTGGACTGTACCCGAAATCGTTGATTGGATAGTTGGACTATATCAATCATTATAACTGGAAAGATTAGCGTCAAAGAACATAATCATAGGTGAAAATGTCTTTTACGGCTTTAATTTTCCATATTGGGAAATGAATCTCATGATAGTCCTGGGAGCTGAGAAGTTACTCTATGTAATAGAGAAACCTTTCGAGCCTGAGCCCGGAGTTGAGCAAATAGTAGAGCATGAGCTTAGGAAGACTCATCGTGATGATAACTTTAGTGCTCAATCTGTTATGCTTGCTGCAAAGACTCCTTAATTTCGTCGTCAAAACTAAGGATTAGATCCTTATACTATGATGTTGAAATTAAAGGAGCTTCATAGATCTATTCATAGATCTTATAAGTACTAATTAGGGGTGAGAAAAATCGATTTCAGTTCCGGTTCCGCATGGAACCGGAACATACCAGGAAAAATTCGGTTCTGCATTAAGTGGAAACGGAACCTACCCAATTAAACAGGGTACCCTATTATTCAGTTCCAATCCGGTTCCGGTTCAATTCAGAATTACCCTATTTTAAAATATTTTAATGAAAACTACATTATGATATGAGTCCGTAGGAAAAAACGGGGACCAAATCGGAATGCGAAACCTCAAGAACGAAGAAAATGAAGTTTTAGACTTTTAATGCTCGTCAGCCTCATTTCCCTTTCTATTTTCATTTACAATTAGACAAGTTATCAATGCATTAAGTTGCCTAGTTGTTAATGGTTATTAAAGCATGTATGAGATATATACTAATGCATCCTTTATTTGATGCATGATATAGGAGCTGTGTTAGGTACATAAGCGTTTTGGATCCAACAAGCATGTGCTATTATGTCTCGGAAATTCTGGACGCAGGAAAGGATGGGCCTCTCTTTATGGTAATTAGCTTTGATCATTTTGAAACTGCTAGTATAGTTACATGATATCATCTAAACAAGACTTTATGCTCCCACTTGATGGTATTTATGGAAAGTGGTTATTATTATCTCTTTACTCATGCTCATTTATCAGTAACGAAATGACATTTATCAGTAACGAAATGAAGGAATTCAGGAAAAGGTTATTTAATAGTGATTAATCTTCGTAATTAACTTTTCCATCCTCTTTATATCCAGTAGCCGATGAAGTGTTTTGCACAGTTCATAAGATTCCATAGGATGGCTAATACAAAGGAACGCTGAGAAAGTCACCGAATAAATGATTTTTGACATATCTAACTGCTAATTAAAGTTTGAGCATGGTCAAAGTCTTGTTTGCTAACAGAGCTTCCATGCAGCTTATGTTGCTTCCATGCTCTTGTATGTATCTACCACCGGAACCTAAACTGGTTTCATGGTCCGGTTCCGGTTTCGACCATTTTGGAACCGGAACCTACCCGGATAAAATCGATTCCTTCATTTTTGGAACCGGAACCTACCCGATTACAACCGGTTCCGGTTCCAAACCCGAAAAACCGGTCCGGTTCTAACCGGTTCCGGGTAGAACCGGGACCGGTGCTCACCCATAGTACTAATTGCAAAAGAAAACTCTTGGAGAGTTAATGTCTATGTTCAAGGAGACAGAGCCAGAGCTTACAAAAGGGCAAGAAGCGCAAAGCGCATCTTACTTCTACATCCCAGAAGGTCAAGGCTTGGCCGAAGGCTTCTAGGGATGTGAAAATGGGCAAAGGCAAAATCGTCACAGTCTTCTGGGAAGACAAATGACATATCCCAAGATATTTGCTGAAAACTGTAGCAAACGGGGTCACTGGAAGCGTGACTGCCGTATGGACAAGGAAGACATGAAGGAAGTGAAGACGGGTAAGGCTCCGGCTTCAGGTATGTTTGTTATAAACATGTCCACTACTGGTTTTAAAAATTGGATTTTTGATACTGAATGTGGTACATACGTATGTACTGATGTGTGGGATCTGCTGATAAGCAGGATACTGGCTTCAGATGAGATCGACCTGTGAGTCAGAAACGGGACGAAAGTCGTTGTTTTGGTTGTGGGAACCTAAGTTTTGGAACTGCCCTTTGGGTATGTACTTAAATTAGGAAACTGTTATGATGTACATAGTTTGACTAGAAACATTATCTCTATATCTAGTGTAACCCGTTGCAGGTATACCTTTATGCTCATGAACACTAAGTGTTTTGTTTATAAAGATGATATTGAGATATACACATTAGATGTGAATAACAGTACTTATATTTTGAATATAAACAAATCTCAAACATATAACATGACATACAAATGGCTCAAACTGAGTAAATCAGATGAGACTTATTTGTGGCATTCTCGTCTGGGACACATTAAACAAGACTCGTATATCCATACTTTCGAAGAGTGGATACTTGGAAAGATTTGATTCTAATTCAAATAACGTCTGCGAATCTAGTTTATAAGTCAAAGTGCCTAAATCGCCTTTTATTGGTAAAGGTGTACGTGTCACTGAGCTGTTAGCCCTCGTTCATTATGACGACAGTGGGCTCATATCTAGCTTGGCTAGAAGTGGATATAAATACTTCGTAACCTTTACGGATGTTGCATCACGTTATGGTTATGTGTATCTTCTGAAACATAAGTCAGAAACTTTTGATATAATCAATGAGTTTCGACACGAAGTAGAAAGACAAACCGGCTAAAGTATTAAAACATTACGGTTGGACCGTGGTGGAAAATACTTGAGCAATAAGTTTCTCGATTACATGAAAGAGTATATTATTCTTTCACAATCGACTCCTCTTGGAACACCTCAATTTGACGGTGTGTCCAAACAGAGAAACCGAACTTTGTTGGAGATAGTAAAGTTAATGATGAGTCGCTCTGAGCTACCAATTTCCTTCACGGGATACGCATTGAATAATGCAATAATTATTTTAAATACGGTTCCGTCAAAGTCTGTTGGACAGACTCCATATGAAATATGGACAGGAAAGAAATCAGATTTCTCATTCCTGAAGATTTGGGAATGCTGGGCATATGTTTGGATGATACCAAACTATAACCCAAATCGGATAAGTGCCTATTTGTAGGTTGTCCTAGGGAAACCAAAGTATAGTACTTATACGACTCACAAGAGAACAATGTAATTGTTGCTCTTCATGCGGATTTCCTAAGAGGAATTCATATATGCAGTGGTAAGTGGGAGGAAAGTAAAACTCGATGAAAATCAGAGTAATATTATTCCAGACATCGAGTCCTCACGGAACACCAACATTTCATCAGGGATGAAACTGTACCAATAATCTTCGAATACATAAGAACCGCGTAGGTCGAAGAGAGTCAGAAAACAATTTGGGAGGTATGAGTTTCTGATCTCACCTCATGTATATTGAGGAAGACGGACCGACTACGTATGAGGAAGTGATACAAGGTATCGACTCCTTTTATGGTATAAAGCCATGAAGTCCGAAATGGATTCCATGTATACCAACCATGTTTGGACACTGGTTGATATACCAGAAGGCATTATGCCTATTGGTAAAAGATGGGTCTTCATGGTGAAGACTAACATGGATGACAAAATACAAACGTACAAAGCTAGGCTTGTACCAAAAGGGTATCGTCATCAACATGGTTTCGATTAGGACGACACCTTTTACCCGTTGCCATGATTAAATCCATTCGGATAATGCTTGCAAGTGCTGCATATTTCATTTATGAAAAATGGCAGTTAAACGTCAAAAACCGTTTTCCTTAAACGGAAACCTTTTGGAGGATGTTTACAACATCCTGACGGTTTTGTCGTGCTGGAACATGCAAATAAGGTTTGCAAGTTAAATCGATCTATTTATGGATTGAAGCAAGCATAAAATTCTTGGAACCAACGTTTTGATGAGATCATAATGGTATATGATTTCATTCAAAACGAATATAATTCTTGTGTATATAAGAAGGTTAGTGGGAGCGCACTGACAATGAATGTCCTATAAGTTGATGATGTATTGCTTCTTAGCAATAACATTCCCATAATATAATTGGTGAAAGCTTGGCTTTCATTAAAATTCTCCATGAAAACCTGTAAGAAGAAGGCTTTATTCTAGGAATAAAGATCTACTGAGATAGATCTAGAAAGCTGCTGACAACCCTCCCAGAGCTCGTACGTTTTTGAATTGTATGTGACCAGATGTCTCATATGTTTTGAGCATATGTAGACGCTATAAGGCCAATCCAGGTGATGGTGTCTGGATTGATGTAAAGAACATCCTTGAGTATCTTGGACGAACTAAGGATGCTTTCTGGGAATATGGGGAAATGAGAACTTGAGGTGACTAGGTTCACCGCTTCAAGTTTCCAAACCGACAAATACGACTTTAAGTCACAATAAGGGTACATATTTAGTTTGAATAACGGAACAGTGAGCTGGAAAGCTTCCAAGCAAGATACTGTTGCCAAATAAATAACAAAAGCGGAACATTGATGCAGCTGAGGTAGCAAAAGAAGCATTTTGGATCTATATAATCCTAATTGGATTAGGTATAGTTCTGTTAGCAGCTGAGCTGGGCTACAACACAGGCTAAAGAACCGCGGTCTCATCAACGATCCAAGTATATACTTCGACTATTTCATCTGATTCGTCAGATCATACATCGTGGCGATGTGATGATCGAATAAAATACATCAGATGATAACATTGCAAATCCGCTGACGAAAACTGTTTCTCAGCAGAATTTTGAGTGACCCGTACATAGTTCAGGTGTAGGACACTTGAGTGATTGGCTATAAGCAAAGTGGGAGATTGTTGGACAATTTTGACCCATAGCATCACTATTTGTACAGAACATGGTGTTGTTGTAAAAATTAACTATGTGACAAAAGAAATTGCTCTTTTATCATTTGTAATTGGATTACCGGGATATATAAATGATAAAAGTCCATATGATTAGTACCAGATTAATAAGATATGAGACAATATTAATCCACGTAAAGTTTAATCATTAAATATCCCTAGTCGTAGTATTATCGAGACTGGACATCGATAATGCGGAATAGGCTAGTATTACACTTGTGCGTGTTATGGAAGCGTAACGGCATAATTCTCATATATTTGGGTATTGGATACTCATGCAAGTGTAATAGGAGGTTCTGTTTACCGATGGTACGGAAACAGCTTCGCTCTAGATAGACCCCTCAGAATCCCATTGGTAGTATGACTATGTGTCTATAGGAATCCGAATCAGGGTAGGTGTATTTGTTCTTAACCTGAAACTTACATCGCTAATACTTGCGACAATCAATATACTTTGGTTTTGGTCATCCGGGGCTTTAACAGGTTCTGTGTACGCCTCTTCTGGGTATACTGAGAATCGTTGTGTATTGGGTGTGATGTCAAGATGGAAGTATCACTTCAGTAATATGGAGATGATGATCATGTAGGATACAGAACTAGTACTCTTAAGTACTGCAATCATCGGGATAATATGACTAGATCATGATTATCTGATTATAGAGACTAGTTACCAGAGATCCGATATATGCTTCGTACGGGGCAGACACAATTCCAACCCTAGGCCTAGCATTTGATATCGGTACTGGATCGTTATACGCAATACTGCGTATACTACGCCTGACAAAGATCTTATATTTCGTAGAAGAATATTTCTGGAGAATTGGGTAGGCACGGTGCTTTGCTAGAAGCCAACCATGTCTTGTAAATCGGTAAGAACGTGGTACTGG
The DNA here is from genome assembly GCA_019454045.1 of Zanthoxylum bungeanum. NCBI lineage: Eukaryota > Viridiplantae > Streptophyta > Magnoliopsida > Sapindales > Rutaceae > Zanthoxylum > Zanthoxylum bungeanum. Next base: position 23,926 of record SKCR01019169.1, on the reverse strand, counting down.
GTACGCACGTGTTCGGATAGTCCGATGATCGTATTTACTGCCAACATATCCAGGGATCTCTTGGGTCGCTTCCCGAAGATTCACCGTTAAGATTTGACAGGCGTTATTTGGTTGCGTCAAGAATTAATCTGTGATTAATTGCGTCAAGAATTAATCTGTGATTAATTTGACTAGAAGAGATAACACGATTAATTTGGAATTAATCGGTCAAATAAATTTATTAGTTAAATTGGATTTTTCTATTTAATTTATTTATTTGGGCTAAAATAATATATCAGATATATTAATTGAAATTATATTTCAACGCGGAATTAAAATTAGATTTTAATTCAAGCGAACGAATTAATTTAGGATTAATTCGTAAGCGACTTTTGTAATAATTCTGAGAGGCATAATTATTTAATTAAATTAGATTTAATTATGTCGCAACGGTAAATTCGTTTAGTTCGGAATTAAATGAACCCGGGCCCAATTGAAGTTGCGTGTTGGATTGCCCTACTTAAATTTTGAATTTAAAGTGGGGCCCACCAACTTACATCAAATGATGAAAGTTGTTATTTGGTTGAGAAAAGCTTAGATTGCTTTTTGCACACTGTAGGCACTGTATTTTTGCATATAAGTCCCTATGATGAGTCTCATTTGGAGGCACTACCTTTTAAGTCGCGGAAGTCGCGGGAAACGGACGTCGGAAGTTGAAATTCAGAATAAGTATGTCATCAGATTCATTTCACAAGTTCAGTGTTTTTTGTTCGTGCTGCGTTCGTGACCACGTTCGAACGTCAAGCGGATTGCGGGCGTTCGTGTAGCGTTCGAATCGGCGTTCGAACGGCGTCGATATTTCTAGTTTTGCTGCTAGCCTACACCCAAGCCCAATTAGCCCACCAAAGACCATAAGACACATCCAAATTAATAAAATGCATATTTAACACATGGGGAATTAAATAAATCTAATAATCATACACCAAAATTAAATAAAATCATAAAAATCATATACCAAATTAAAATAAAGTCATGCCTAATTAAAATCAATCAAGATTATTATATTCCTAACTAAACAAATATCATGCCTAAGCAAAACAAATTAAATATATGAACTTGCTAATTGAGCATAATCTTGTCTCCAATCAATATTTGGTTTTCCTTGTTTAAACACTAAATCAAATCCTCCTATAATGCACAAATACCTTCCTTGTCAAGTAATGATTCACCCATCCCCTTTGTCTATAAAAGAGACCCAAAACCAAGACACTCCCCTCTCTCATTCACGCCCAATACACAAAAATAACAAGAAGCAATTTTCTTCTCATTTCTCTAGCATTCAAGCCTAACCCTAAGCAAAAAAAAAAAAAAAAAACAGTCCCCATTGCCGAGAATATCAAGCCAAAAACAGTCTCTACTGCCGCACAAACCACCGAATACACAGCCCTCCACAGCCCCTTTAAACACCGAAATAGCAGCCCCGAATTTGTCCCTATACCACCAAAAAACTGCATTATTTCACAGCCCAGAATAGTCACGTTATTACCAAAAATCACACTAAAAAAACATTAGCCCAAACACCTTAAAACAGCCCCTAAATCAACTAAAACAGTAACTAAAAAACTGCACTTTTAATCCCTAAAATAGTAGCTAAAACTACACCTTAAGCCTTCAAAAAAAACATCCAAAACAGTAGCCTAAAACACCAAAACAGTGACCAAATACAGCAGCAAAACAGTAGTAAAATAGCAGCGAAACAGAGTCAAAATAGTAGCTTGAGCAGCGAAACAGCGAGGAAAGACGCAAACCAGTGAACCAGAAAAGTTACGGAGCCTTAACCATTCCGATCACCGTGAAACGTGAATCCGAGAGTCGACGAAAAAGGTTAGACCTGAGGGCACTTTTCACATCCATTCTTATTTGTATTTTTACTGTTTATTGAATCTTATTTACATTATTATTGTGGAGTGATGCATGTTTTGGCCCTTGAATAGATAGAAAATGCATGTATTGTGAAATGGTGTTTGTTGTGGCCCTTGAATAAAACGGAATGTGTCGCCTCTTGTGGTATATAGGATGGAAACCCGGACATAAATTTCATAGCTGATTCCGAATGGACGGTAGTATGATCTGTACTTGGGATACAACTCCACGTACCACTTGAGTATACAACACATATCTCATTTCATGTTATCTTGATTTGTTTACTATCCGTTATTTTAATTCTGCATGTTATTTGTTTGTGTAATGATGAGATAAATCGCATGTGCTTAGTAAGTTGGATTAAAGGTCCTCTATGTCGAGGGGTTAACATCCTTTACCACGATGCTTTGCCGCGCCTTTTAGCCCGTTATTATTTATTAGGTGTCATCTATTCATCCGTTCATGTATGTGTCATGTTGTTTACTGCATTTTGGAGGTCACTGGTGTAACCCCGTTCGAACGCGTTTCAGAACGCCGCACGAACACATGTTTTCTGCCTCAGTTCGTTCGAACCCATTCTCGAACGCTACACGAACGCAAACCTTCTGTTTCCCGTTCGAACGCGTTTAAAAACGCTATTCGAATGCGCACGTATTTCCTTTGTTTTATCATGCATCAGGTCTGGACCCGTTCGAACGCGTTATCAAACGCTATACGAACGCGAACCTTCTGTTTACCGTTCGAACGTGTTTTCGAACGCTACACGAACGTGCATACACTGAACTGAGTCCTTTTCATCACATGTCATGCATAATTGTTTCTTAGGTGATTTCTCTTGTATCATGTAATCAATCATACTATTGGTATTCCTGCATTTATTTTGTTCATGAGATGGTGTTCAAGCATGATTAGGCCGTTAGTATGCTACTTGGTTCTTAAGCATGATTTAGCCCATTTTGTTGTTCATTTTCAAGCATGATTTAGCCGCTAGTACGTTATTCCTCTATGCATGATTTAGTTATCTTCTTTCGCAATAGGCGTTCAACTTATGTTTAGGTTGTTATTTATTTTTTGAGTTTGATGATTCAACATGTCATGAGATTATTGTGTGGTATTGTATGTTTGTCGTTATGATGATTTATTTTATACATGCGAACTTAGGAGTAGAATACTCTTGGAAATATGTTACTTAGGCTTGGTTAGATTATTGCACAAATCATTTTATTACAAGTGGCATAAGTAAGGGACCATTCCGAACCCAACGGTTTGAGGTCTTCCCTTGTGAGGGGTGAGTGCGGCCTTAAATCATTTTTCCCGATTCACACCGGGTGGCGACTCCATTATTCTCCGGTTTAGTCCCCCGTGGGCTACTCCGTACTCCCAACTAGGCCACGAGCCTAGAACAACATGCGTCACCCAGTTTCTGTGTCCCACAGTCTGGCGACTCCACTGGGGATAGAGAATCGGCCCCGAAATAATGTCTTGTAATATTATGATTTGTGCTTTAAGTTAACCGTTCCTATATTGGGTTAAAAGAGGTTTAATCAAAGGCACTTTTAAGGCTAGGTAATGGTTTGGTGTCTTCCTTCATTCACTACCTTTCTATAAGGAAAAGCTATGAAGGCACCTAGATAATCACTTACTTGTAGCCTATTGTGATGGACTAATTTAGAGGACTCGTTGTTTATTCCTGTCACCAAGCGATAAGAGCCTAAGAGGCTTGGGTTTTTAAGAGAGTTCGCTCCGCCCTCCCTCTGGGGAATCTACAACGGGAACTCAATTTGACAGTCAGTCACACACCATAACTCGTTGGCGCGTACTGTAAGGTATAAAAAAGGGTGCGCTCACTTGGTCGCTCGAACCCTTGAGTGAGGAGACCTAGTTGTGGGCAATCCTTCGCCAGCGAGAGTCTTTGTCTACACTCCCGCAAACCCACACGTAGACCGGAGTTGTATGTCCTATAGCAACTATTTCCTTGTGCTTGTGGACCATCCTCATTTGGATGCAGTTGGACTTCTTGTCAGAAATGCGAGTTTGTTGGGCCATTTAAACTGGGACGAGTTCGTATCCTATGACAATTGGGCTAAAAGCTTCTGAAATGTTGGTGGGCCACTCTGTAGAAAATTATTTCTGTATGCTTGTGTTTGGGAACATTGTCATTTGGATCTATTCGGACCTTTTGTCATGAGGTATGGGCTTGTTGGGCCATTTAAACTGGGACAAGAACATATCTTATGATGATTGGGCCAAAAAACCTCTAAAACGCCAATGGGCCATTATGTGTTTGTGTTTGGGAGCATTATCATTTGGATACGGTTGGACTTCTTGCCATGAGATGTGAACTTGTTGGGTCATTTAAACTGGGACGAGTTCACTCCTATGACAGTTAGCCCAAAAGATTCTAAAGTGATGATGGGCCGATTTGTGTGAAAATTTTAATGAGTTGATATATTCCTTATATCGCATGCATCTCATTCATCTCATGCATACATATATCCTGTTAACACCCTCTATTTCTATAAAAAGACATCATAGATTCCCGTTGGGTTATGAAATATGGAAGACTCACTAAAAGACCGGTAACAAATATGAGTACATCCGATAACGAGGTATCCCGGATAGATCAGTTGGAAAACGGTCTCGCCAAAATTACTGAACAGTTGCAAGCCTTGACTACTGTTATGGCTGGTATGGCTGTACCCCGTGCTGGGGGAAATTCTGAGAATGTGAGGCGTGAGGAGCCTCCGAGTGGGTTGGGGGATGATATCCCCGCTTTTGATGACGACATGGCAGAATATGCAACAGGCAGAGTGATTGGGTCTCAGGCAGAATTTTAGAAGCTTCGGGATCAGGTTGAAACAGTTACCCGTAAGATGAGGGGTAAACATGAAGAATTGTTAGATTATGAGGCAATGACCTTCGAATAATAGTTGCCAGCTCAGTTCAAGATGCCGGATATGGCTAAGTTCAACGGGAATTGGGATCCGAGGGTCCATCTCCGTCAGTATGTTTCAGTTATGAGTTCAGTGGGTTTATCCAAGCGTCAAGTGCAGAAAATGTTTGGGATGTCACTTGAGGGAGCGCCGATAGTTTGGTATCACAACCTTGAGAAGAAGATTAGGGAAGATTGTAGGGAACTGGCTGATGCTTTTCTGAAGCAATATGTTACAGATCTGGAAATTGATTTGTCACTCCGTGATTTGGAGAACACTAAGCAGAAGCCGGAGGAAATATTCAAGAAGTATATAGACCGCTGGAGAAGCCAGCTTCTGAAAATGCAGACTCGGCCCTCTGAGAAGGACCAGATTAAAATGATCATCAAGGGCACCAAGCCCTCGATTTATGGCAAGCTGAGGAGGATGACCTCCATAATTGCTGATTTTCGACAGTTGAGAGAAACTGTCATGGATATTGAAGAAGAAAAGGCAGATAACAGGAAATTTTATGGCCTAAGTAGGAGGCCTATTGGGGGAACATCAGGTACCAAACCTGTTTCTGTGGAGATTGCTGCCATCCGGAATCGGAGATTCTCCAACTTAGGGAGGCCCTTGTCTAAGGTGCTGGAGAAATTAAAAAGATAAGGACTTCTGAAACCCTTGGAGACCAAACCACTCCCCAACCCTCCACCACCACATCTCAACCTGAGCCAATACTGTCACTTCTACCAACAGAAAGGCCACGACACTGATAATTGTGCCCGTCTCCGCCATGAAATCCAGGACCTTATAGACTCCAAAAAGATACCCGACCCTAAATAGAATGCCCCAACACACACCAAAATCCCTACCAAATTACAACTCTGTCCCCCCACCGACCTATATTATAAACTCCGGCCTACCCGAAAGCCTTGTCCTCAAATCCTTTGACCACCAAGTCTATTGCCTTGGAATTTGGGATAGTAACAGTGAAGATGAGACAGAACGAGGGCAGAATTTCTGGGAAAACTTCTCCAGTAGTGATGAACAAGAAGTGAGGGGGATGACACGCAGTGGGCGTTTCTACAATGATATGACTGAGAAGGGTAAATGAGTGTTATCAGAGGGTAGAGAAGTGGCTGAGAATACAGAAAATGCCGATGGAGATGTAGTGCTGCAACAGTTGAGGAAAACCCGAACACAAGTGAGTATCTGGGATTTGTTGTGTGCATCTCAGGAGCACAGGCGGGCCATGGTTGAGGCCTTAAGCAAGATAGTGGTGACGAAGGATGCCAACCCCGTAATGTTTGTTGGGTCAGTGCAAAAGGAGGCTTTGCAGGCAATCACTTTTTCTGAGGAAGAACTCCCAGCTGAGGGGAGAAATCATAATAGACCTTTGTTTATCAGAGCTGAAGTGAAGGGTAAAAGGACCTCTTGTGTGATGGTGGATGACAGATCATCCATTAATGTGTGCCCGTCGAAGATTTTGGCCAAGCTGGGTATAAAAACAACAGATCTGGATCCCTCTAGTATGACTATCAAGGCTTATGATGACAGTAAGCGAGGAGTTGATGGTACATTTGTAGCAGCGGTCAAGGTTGGTCCTATTGAGGACGAAGTTGAGTTCACAGTGCTGGATATCCCAGCCACTTTTGCCTTGTTGTTGGGAAGACCTTGGTTTCATAAGCTTGGGGGTGTGCCCTCCACTCTATATCAGATGATTAAGTTCCCGTATGAGGGAGAAGTTGTCACCATCCGAGCTGAGGTAGACAATGTTGTGGCTGCTTTGGAAATACAACCTTTCACGAGGTTCCAAGTGTCGGTAACTTTTGAGGAATGGGTGGATCCTAAGGTAGCTAGGATTATGGGAAAAATGAAGTTCGAGCTGGGTGAGGGTTCAAAACTGCCAGACTTTAGAGGACAGACTACTCGGAGGGGTTTGGGGTAAAAATCTGACGAGGAAAAGCCGAAGGTTAAAAATAAAGGGCTGAAATTGATGGATTGTTTTGTAAAGGCTTCAGGGTATCAAGGTGAGCCCGAACCAATAGAAGTTAACGGAATTGTGGTGCCTGGTTTTGAGATCTTCCAAGAGATGCTGGGTAAGAAACCGCTGACCAAAGAAGTTGTGGAGGAAGAGAATTGGGAAGAAGAATTGATGAAGTTGGAGAGCCTGAATCTTGAAGAGGATAAGAAGTCTGAGAAGAACCTGGTTGCGGAGGATGAAGTGTCTGCCGATGATGAAGACATTTATCTTCCTGATTTATTTGAGTGTACTCCCGCATTTATTAGCAATAAAGACAATCATTTTGCTTATTTGCCCGAGTCTTTTTCCTCTAACTTGCATGACTTGAGTATATTTGATAACAGCTCCACCAGAACGAATGCATTTAACTTGGGCATGCCTGAGAACCCCAAGGAAATTCTGATTGCAAGTGAAGTTACCGCTAAAGAGTGGGAGAAATTAGAAGAAGTATTGGTTAGATATGCCAAAGTGTTTGCTTGGTCCTATGAGGACATGCCTGGGGTAGACAGAAGCATTGCCCAGCACACAATACCAACTTATCCGAATATGAGGCCAGTGAAACAGAAACTTCGACGGATGAGACCTGAGTGGGCCGAGAAGGTTAGAGAAGAGGTTAAGAAACAAATAGATGTGGGGTTCTTGGAAGTAGTGAAATATCCTGAGTGGTTGGAAAATATTGTGCCGGTGCCGAAGAAAGACGGGAAAGTCAGAATGTGTGTGGATTACAGAGATCTCAACAAGGCTTGTCCGAAAGATGATTTTCCTCTACCTCATATTGATGTACTAGTTGATAGTGCAGCTTTATTTGCCATGTATTCATTTGTAGATGGGTTCTCAGGGTATAATCAGGTTCTTATGGCTGAGGAAGACAAGCACAAAACTGCCTTCGTCACAGAGTGGGGTACTTATTGTTACAAGGTAATACCGTTTGGGCTAAAAAACGCAGGAGCTACTTATCAGCGGATGGCCACTACATTGTTCCACGATCTGATGCACAAAGAGATTGAAGTGTATGTGGATGACATGATGGTGAAATCAGAGACAAGAATCGGGCACATAGAAGCAATGGAGAAGTTCCTTCAGAGGGTCGATAAGTACAACCTGCAGTTGAATCCTAAGAAGTGTGTGTTTGGAGTGACATCTGGAAAATTGCTGGGACATACAGTGGGGATGGGTGGAATAGAGGTAGACTCTGAGAAGATCAAAACAATTACTGAGATGCCGGCACCGAAGACAGAGAAAGAGGTTAGAGCATTCCTGGGAAGAATTCAGTATATCAGTTGGTTCATCGCCAAGTTGACATTAGTGTGTGAGCCTATTTTCAAACTGTTGAGAAAGGACCAGCCAGTGAAATGGAATGAGCAGTGTCAGTCAGCCTTCGACAAGATCATGGAATATTTGGTGAAGCCTCCTGTTTTGAAACCTTTGAGACCGGGCAGACCCTTGGTACTGTATTTGGCTATAAAATCAGAAGCACTGGGGGCAATGATGGTACAGGCAGATGAGACCGGGGTAGAGCATGCAGTCTACTATCTCAGTAAGAAGATGCTCCCGTATGAGGCTCGTTATCAAGAGGTAGAGAAGATCTGTCTAGCAGTGGTATGGGCTTCCAAAAAGTTGCGGCATTACTTCCAGTCCTACAAGATCCAGGTAGTGGCAAAAGAAAATCCCTTGAAATATCTGCATTCAGTGCCTTCGCTAGTAGGGAAGTTGGGCAGATGGTTGGTATTGCTGACAGAGTTTGACATTGAGTACCTCACGTCCAAAGTAATCAAAGGGCGAGCAGTGGCAGAGTTTCTGGCATTACAACCTATTGAAGGGGATCAATATAAGTTTGAATTCCCAGATGAATAGATCCAAGCAATAGCAGTTCAAGGGTGGAGGATGTATTTCGACGGAGCAGTGAATTACAAGGGAGCCGGAATTGGGATCGTGATAGTAACCCCCGAAGGAGAGACTTTGCCCTTGGCCAAGAGGTTGACGTTCAGAGTAACTAACAACATAGCCAAGTATGAAGCATGTGCTTTTGGTTTGACTGCATTGATAGCCTTGAAGGCTGAGAGCGTGGAGGTCTACCGAGATTCGATGCTGGTGATCCGACAGATACAGGGAGAATGTGAATTGAAAGAAGAACGGTTGAAACCTTACCTTTTTCAGCTCAGAAAGTTGGCACATGTTATCCCTGATTGTAAGTTTCAGCATTTGCCACGAGAAGAGAATCAGATGGCGGATGCATTAGCTACACTTACAGCAACTTAGGAAAATCCAGAGAAGTTAGTAATGAGACAGTTGGTACTGACAACAGCAAATAGACCCGTTTATGAGATAGAAAAAGTCCTGGAAGTGGGGATCGACGATGGTAAACCTTGGTATTACGACATTCAAATGTATCTGGGACACGGGGAACTCCCGGAGGGAGCAGGCAGAAAAGACAGATTAGCCATTCAGAAATTAGCTTCCCAGTATGTGATTTTGAAAGGGGAACTGTACAAGAGGCAAGCAAACGGTATTCAGTTGAAATGTTTGAGAAAAGAAGAGGCTTAGCAGGTAATGGAAGAAGTACACGCCGGGGTATGTGGTCCGCACATGAACGGGTTGAATATGTCTCGCAAGATAGTGAGACAAGGTTTTTACTGGTCAACCATAGAGACAGACTGCGCGAAGATAGTGAAGCACTGTCATGATTGTCAAGCACACGGTAATTTGAATCATTTGCCACACACAGAGTTGCACGGGTTGTCAGAGCCGTGGCCTTTCTCAGCATGGGGAATTGATATGATTGGAGAAATTCGATCGAATACATCGAATGGGCATCGCTTCATAGTAGTGGTAGTAGATTATTTCTCAAAGTGGGTGGAAGCCGAGTCATTCCGCAATGTTACAGCGAAGCAGATGGCAAAGTTTATAGCTCGGAATCTCATTTGTCGGTATGGTATGCCGCACCATGTAGTTACAGATAATGGAGTTCAGTTTCAGGGGGAAACAAAGGCAATGCTACAGAAATACAGGATAGACCATCATAAGTCATCACTGTACAGGCCGCAGGAAAATGGGGCAGTTGAGGCAGCCAACAAGACTATAAAGACGATTCTCGCCAAGATGACAGATAACTACAGGGACTGGGCCGAGAAATTGCCGTACGCCTTATGGGGTACAGAACGTCTGTGAGAACAGCAACAGGAGCCACGCCTTACTCTTTGGTTTATGGAATGGAAGCGGTACTACCAGTGGAAGTTGAGATACAGTCAATGAGGGTATTAGCAGAAACAGAGTTACTTGAGCAAGAATGGGCCGCATAGAGGTTTGATCAGTTAACACTGCTGGATGAGAAGATAATGAGGTCTTTACATCACATGCAGTTATATCAGAAGAGACTAGCTTGAGCGTTCAACAAGAAGGTACGTCCCACCAAGATTAGAAGGGGTGATTTGGTACTTAAGCAGTCAAGGCCGTCGACGACAGATCCGAGAGGAAAGTTCAGGCCTAACTGGGAAAGACCTTACATAGTGCAGAAGATAATGGGAAATGGAGCAGTGAGACTGTCAGACTTGGAAGGTAACGAGTTCACTGAGCCGATCAACGTGGACAGATTGAAGCAATATTTTTCCTGAGAAAGATAAGACTTGGCAGAAGACCTAACCCGACGGGATAAGGAAACTCATGCATGCATGCATACACGTAACACATTTTGGCATTCGTTTTGTGTTTGTTTTGTATTCACAGGTTTTGAAGAAGAAAAGAGAAGGCGGCAAAGACAAGCCGATCAGAAGCATCAACATACCAACAATAGTTTTGGGATGCGTCCCAGGGGGCGAGGCCCACATCAATACTAGCAGCAGTTCAGGGGATGCGTCTCTGGGCTGAGGCCCACGTCAACACACATGCCAGTTGCAATTATTGGGATCCGTCCTAGGATTGAGGTCCACTACATCATCATTTTCGGGATGCGTCCCAGGGTCGATGCCCACATTTTGTCAGCGATATTGGGATGCGTCCCAGGGTCGAGGCCCCCATTATCGGTTGCAGCTATTGGGATGTGTTCTAGGATCGAGGTCTACTGCATCATCATTTTCGGGATGCGTCCCAGGGTCGAGGCCCATATTTTGTCAGCGGTATTGGGATGCGTCCTAGGGTCGAGGCCCCCGTTGTCGGTTGCAGCTATTGGAATGCGTCCCAGGATCGAGGTCCACTGCATCATCATTTTTGGGATGCATCCCAGGGTCGAGGCCCACATTTTGTTAGCGGTATTGGGATGCGTCCCAGGGTCGAGGCCCCCGTTGTCGGTTGCAGCTATTGGGATGCGTCCCAAGATCGAGGTCCACTGCATTATCAACTCAGTTCGAGACAGCAGGCAAGTCTGGTGGCAGCTGGCGAGCCAGGTAAGTGAAAATGCATTGCATAACTTTGATAGGATTGTCACTGTTACACGTTACACAAGTCCCATCAAAGTGGGGGTGACTGTAGGCACTGTATTTTTGCATATAAGTCCCTATGATGAGTCTCATTTGGAGGCACTACCTTTTAAGTCGCGGAAGTCGCGGGAAACGGACGTCGGAAGGGGAAATTCAGAATAAGTATGTCATCAGATTCATTTCACAAGTTCACTGTTTTTCGTTCGTGCTGCGTTCGTGACCACGTTCGAACGTCAAGCAGATTGCGGGCGTTCATGTAGCGTTCGAATCGGCGTTAGAACGACGTCGGTATTTCTGGTTTTGCTGCTAGCCTCACACCCAAGCCCAATTAGCCCACCAAATCCCATAAGACACATCCAAATTAATAAAATGCATATTTAACACATGGGGAATTAAATAAATCTAATAATCATACACCAAAATTAAATAAAATCATAAAAATCATATACCAAATTAAAATAAAGTCATGCCTAATTAAAATCAATCAAGATTATTATATTCCTAACTAAACAAATATCATGCCTAAGCAAAACAAATTAAATATATGAACTTCCTAATTGAGCATAATCTTATCTCCAATCAATCTTTGGTTTTCCTTGTTTAAACACTAAATCAAATCCTCCTTTAATGCACAAATCCTTTCATTGTCAAGCAAGGATTCACCCATCCCCTTTGTCTATAAAAGAGACCCAAAACCAAGACACTCCCCTCTCTCATTCACGCCCAATACACAAAAACAACAAGAAGCAATTTTCTTCTCCTTTCTCTAGCATTCACGCCTAACCCTAAGCCAAAAAAAAAACAATCCCCATTGCCGAGAATATCAAGCCAAAAACAGTCTCTACTGCCGCACAAACCACCGAATACACAGCCCTCCACAGCCCCTCTAAACACCGAAATAGCAGCCCCGAATCTGTCCCTATACCACCAAAAAACTGCACTATTTCACAGCCCAAAACAATCACGTTATTACCAAAAATCACACTAAAAAAACAGCAGCCCAAACACCTTAAAACAGCCCCTAAATCACCTAAAACAGTAACTTAAAAACTGCACTTTTAATCCCTACAACAGTAGCTAAAACTACACCTTAAACCTTCAAAAAAATATCCAAAACAGTAGCCTAAAACACCAAAAACAATGACCAAATACAGCAGCAAAACAGCAGCGAAACAGAGTCAAAACAGTAGCTTGAGCAGCAAAACAATGAGGAAAGACGCAAACCAGTGAACCGGAAAAGTTGCGGAGCCTTAACCCTTCCGATCACCGTGAAACGCGAATCCGAGAGTTGACGAAAAAGGTTAGACTTGAGGGCACTTTTCACATCCATTCTTATTTGTATTTTTACTGTTTATTGAATATTATTTACATGATTATTATGGAGTGATGCATGTTTTGGCCCTTGAATAGATAGAAAATGCATGTATTGTGAAATGGTGTATGTTGTGGCCCTTGAATAAAACGGAATGTGTCGCCTCTTGTGGTATATAGGATGGAAACCCGGACATAAATTTCATAGCCGATTCCGAATGGACGGTAGTATGATCTGTACTCGGGATACAACTCCACGTACCACTTGAGTATACAACACATATCTCATTTCATGTTATCTTGATTTGTTTACTATCCGTTATTTAAATTCTGCATGTTATTTGTTTGTGTAATGATGAGATAAAGCGCATGGGCTTAGTAAGTTGGATTAAAGGTCATCTATGTCGATGGGTTAAAATCCTTTACCACGATGCTTTGCCGCACCTTTTAGCCCGTTATTATTTATTAGGTGTCATCTATTCATCCGTTCATGTATGTGTCATGTTGTTTACTGCATTTTGGAGGTCACTGCTGTAAACCCGTTTGAACGCGTTTCAGAACGCCGCACGAACGCATGTTTTCTGCCTCAGTTCGTTCGAACGCGTTCTCGAACGCTACACGAACGCAAACCTTCTGTTTCCCGTTCGAACGAGTTTACAAACGCTATTCGAACGCGCACGTATTTCCTTTGTTTTATCATGCATCAGGTCTGGACCCGTTCGAACGCGTTATCAAACGCTATACGAACGCGAACCTTCTATTTACCGTTCGAACGTGTTTTCGAACGCCACACGAACGCGCATACACTGAACTGAGTCCTTTTCATCACATGTCATGCATAATTGTTTCTTAGGTGATTTCGCTTGTATCATGTAATCAATCATATTATTGGTATTCCTGCATTTATTTTGTTCATGAGATGGTATTCAAGCATGATTAGGCCGTTAGTATGCTACTTGGTTCTTAAGCATGATTTAGCCCATTTAGTTGTTCATTTTCAAGCATGATTTAGCCGCTAGTACGTTATTCCTCTATGCATGATTTAGTTATCTTCTTTCGCAATAGGCGTTCAACTTATGTTTAGGTTGTTATTTATTTTTCGCGTTTGATGATTCAACATGTCATAAGATTATTGTGTGGTATTGTATGTTTGTCGTTATGATGATTTATTTTATACATGCGAACTTAGGAGTAGAATACTCTTGGAAATATGTTGCTTAGGCTTGGTTAGATTATTGCACAAATCATTTTATTACAAGTGGCATAAGTAAGGGACCATTCCGAACCCAACGGTTTGAGGTCTTCCCTTGCGAGGGGTGAGTGCGGCCTTAAATCATTTTTCCCGGTTCACACCGGGTGGCGACTCCATTATTCTCCGATTTAGTCCCCCGTGGGCTACTCCGTACTCCCAACTAGGCCGCGAGCCTAGAGCTACATGCGTCGCCCAGTTTCTGTGTCCCACACACACTCGAGCCAATTACAACACTCAACTTTAGTATATATTAATTTTGTCAACTTTGGAAGTAGATAGAGTTACTATTCATAGCAAACACATTTTTATCTCTTCCTCATCTCCTTGGCCGATTCTTTGCTACTCTTAGAGGGCAATTTTTCTTTCATTTTTGTTCTTGCTAGCACATAAAGGAGTGAATTAAGGTGATAGGAAAACTCACCCAAGTGTTGGAAACACTCAAAGAAGGCTTGGAAGCTTTAACATCCATAAAAAAATTTTGAACTTTAACCGATCAATGTGAGTATTCCGCAACTCCCTTTGATTAATTCACACACGGATCACTCTTAGACGATCTTGGCATGTTCTAGGAACACTAACAATATCTACAATTAATTTTCTTATTACCTATTATAATAAGAAAATATAATATAATCTTTTATTAAAAAAAAAAAAATATGTGGCACATAATCTCTATAATTAATATTATTATTATTAAATTATAAAATTAAAAATCTCTATAATTAATATTATTATTATTAAATTATAAAATTAAAATAATAAATTATTAAATTAAAAACCTATTACAATATAAGAATATAATTTCCTATTAAAAAATATTTTTAAGCTTCCTCATCGCGCCACGTGTTAGCTTCATATTAAAATTATAAAATTAAATTAATAAATCTATTTAATAAAAATCATATAACTAAAAAAATATATATTATAATTTTATAAGAATTATATTATAACAAGAAAACAATTAGACTATCTTATTAAATTAAAAAATACTTTTAAATTATCAACAATTAACTTATCTCTACAATTATTTTTTATTATTAAATTATAAAATTAAAATATTTCTACAATTATATTTTTTATTATAAAATTATAAAATTAAAATAATAAATTATTAACATAAGAAACCTATTACAATATAAAAACATAATATACTATTAAAGTAAGAAATTTATTAATTTAATTAATTAATTAATATTTGAATTTATAATTATTAAATTAAAATAAAGAAAACTATTATAATAAGAAAAAAATATATTATAATTTCTTATTAAAATAAAAAACATACGTAAAACTTAATCTCTACAATTGATTTTTTATTATTAAATTATAAAATTATATCTTTATAATTAATTTTGTATTAGATAAAAAAAAACCTATTACAATAAAAATACATATTATCATTTTATAACAATTGTATTATAATAAGAAAACATATTATATTATCCTATTATAATTAAAAAAACTCTATTAAATTATAAAATTAAATAAATAAATCAATTAAATAAGAACCATATTATAATAATAAAATATATTATATTATCTGAATTTTTTTTAATAATATCATAGATAATCCGAAAATGAATACATATATATATATAGGTTAAATATTTTTAAGTTTTCTTATCGCGTCACATGACACGTAATCTCTACAATTAATTTTTATTATACATTATAATAAGAAAATATAATATAATCTCTATTAAAATAAAAAAAAAATATGTGGCACCTAATCTCAACAATTAATGTTTTTATTATTAAATTATAAAATTAAAATAATAATTTTTTAAAATAAAAAACATATTACAATATAAAAATATAATCTCTTATTAAATAAGAAACCTAAATAATAGCCGCCCATAAAACCTAGTCAATTTTTTGGATTTCGGGTCAATTATAATTTTTTATTTTATTTTCATAAATTTTTTATTTCATGAATTTTTTATTATTTATCGTGCTTCAGGATGCAGACTCTAATTATTAGATCTTACACAATGAATTTTAAATATTATTTGAGAATTAAGAGACAAACGAATAAGGTATAAATATTACATATAAGTAAATCAATCATCTCATTTAAATTATAAAATCGACAAGATCTAAAGTATTTACAATATCAATACCTAAAATATATTATCAACCCGTACAAAGTGCGGGCAGTGTATCAATTATAGTAATGTCACTATACCACTTAAGTTTTATATTTTTCTATTAAGAAGCCATTATAATATTAAATAATATTAAGGATAAAATAGTATTTTAACAAATATTTCTTAACGGAAAAGAATGATGAATGAATCACAGAGGTAATCATGTCGGCAATTTTGATTTGGTTTTTACGCTTCGGGGTGGGTAGCTGCTTACGTGGTCCACAAAAGTTGTGGACTGTCATTCAAACAAAGACAGCATTAAGGCTTCATATTAAAAGCCTCATTAGAGAATTTTATTTTTAATATATTTTAATGAAAGACGAAAATCGGAAAATATGATTATATTTTTTAAATTATAAATTTTTCACTCGGGTAGAATATGATGTATTTTTATAATTTTAGGTGAAAAAATATAAATTTTATTATATCATATGAAAAATGATAATTTAAAAAATATTTTTGGATTTTTGGATTTTCAAATAATTTTGTGATACATATGAGTGAGTGATACAGTTTCAACCCGATTAATATTCCTTTCATATTTGGTCAGCTCAAAACTCTCTAATTTTTTGTAGAATTGATACTCTCGGGTCACGAATTGTTACTGAATACTGATAATCTTGCTATCACATAAATGATCCATGGTAACAAATCAAACTTTTATTAATTTAGTTGTATTTTAAACCAAATATAAGGACCTTACTGCAATTTTTCACCCAGCATGGCCTCGACAGATGCAAGGTCAAAATTTTGAAGGAATTATTCTGCGGAGATGCTCCTAAAGTATTATTATTTCACCAAGACCGGTAAGTTCATTATGGAAAAAATAAATTTTTATATTTTTATATAAGAATTTTTTTTGTATGAATTAAGTTTTTCACAATTTGATAAATTGTGGACTTCATTCATGATAAATTATTATTATTATTTACTTCAGAGATAAATAAAGTCTAAATTTAATTTTTTTATCATTTTATCTTTTCAAAATTCAAATTCATATGACATAATAAATATAAATGCTTAAAAATTATCCGGCCACGTCATTTATTTTAAAGTTCATGTTATACCCTTTAATATAAAAAGGTAATGTTTAGCTTTGTCTTTACTCTTGACAACTTATAAAAGCCTGTAATGATCCCTTTCCAATTCCAAGTGTGCATGTAAAAGTGCTTTTAAGATAATTTTGTGATTAAACCGCTTATGGGGAATCGTTTTTCTGCACTGGAAGGAAATGAAATGAACTTAAGAATGTATATTGAATCACTTTTTAACCTTCCAAAAAGTCAACACTTTTTAGCAACTATTTTTTTGGTACACTTGCATGAAACTCAGAGAAATGTTTTTGAAATATCTTGTAAGAAAAATTTCTAAATATATATAAAGGTCTATATATATAGAGAATGAAATGACTTAACTCTTGAGTTTAAAGGATTTCTTGAAAATTATATGTTTTTTTTTTTTTTTTTTTTAATGAGAAATGATATAATATTTAGGGTTGAAAAATTTCCTTGAAGGATAATAACTCCTAAATGAACATATGTTTTAACATAAATGTATCTTTATAAAGGTAATTATCCATGTCTATAAAAAGGGTTATTGGGTGCTTCATTTGTATTCATTCTAAGGAATTTACATTTATCTTATTCTTCACTTATCCTTAGGCATATTAGAGAGTTTAAGGTCTTCACATATAAAAGAGAGTTTCTACCATTATTCTTAGTTAAAGTTCTTGAAAAAAGAAGTGCTCATTTTACAAGAAGTAACCAAGTATCCTGGGAGAATGTTAGCCACAGGAGATTCGTAGTGTACCTAGGTGGGGCTAATAAGTTCTTAAGGACAAAGACTTTTCTCGACTTGATTTAAGTTCATCATCTTCTACTTAATATTTTCCAATTTTTTTTTTAACTCTTGTGTTTGTGTTCAATTTATAATTTACATGGTTCTATTTGATGATTTTGATTGAATAACGCATGTTAAAAGTGGTAAATAACACATTCTGCCCAACAATCTTAAAGAATTTACTAATTTATATGTGTTGTTAACTATGATTTATGCATGTATAATTTTTCTTTTCTCTGAAAAAATGTATTATGTGCATGAAAAATACATAAGGGCGTTCGAACGCATAAGAAAAATCATGTGTTCCGTATTTTCGTTTGAACGTTGTGACGAATGTCACACGAACGCAAGCTCTTTACAAATGTTAGTTCGAACGCGTTATCAAACGCTATACGAACGTGAACTCTCTGGAAAGATTCATTCAAACGGTTGAACGAACGTGACACTAACGCAAATCATACCTGTAATATTTTCATACTTGGATTAATTTTGGTAAAATAATAGGCTTGATAAATTTACAGATTTAGATTAATCTAGTATCTAGTTAATTGTCATATGTAATACACAGATTTTAATTATAAGAATTTGGTAATATAAACATAAGTTGGATATATACATAACTGTAATATTAACTTAGTGAAAATCAAATACAGGAAAATTTGTAAACTTGGTAGTATAAATTTAAGTTAATATTAGGGTGTTCAATTATCATATGCATATACCTAATTGATTATATGATAAAGTTGAGAATATTTAATCTTATTTATTGCTTGTGTGTTGCATACTTGGTTGAGAATTAAAAGTGTATCACAAAGACTTGATCTGAATTATATACAAGTAATTCCATACAAGCTTGATTGAATTTATTTAATTAAATAACTGTTGTATTGTGAAAATTAGAGTGTAACACTAAAAATTGAATGCCTAAGATTTTATATTGAGAAAATGATTAAGGAAATTTTGTCATCAAGACGATAATAGCCTAAGAGAGCAGAAATTTAAGTGGTTACACCGGATCCCCTAATCCTCTGGGAAATTTCATTTGTTCACCTATCATAAGAAATTTTAGTCACAAATTCAAGGACTTGTGTTATTTGGTACTACTATCCAAAATAATAACAAGTGGATTATTAGTGTAACACATAAACAAGATCATAAGTTGATCTTTATGTGATTTAGTTTGTGTAGACTTATTAGTTATTTACAGTTATACATGGCTAGTGGCAATATCAAAGTACCGATCGCTCATTGAGAGAAACCAGATAAGTTTAGTAGAGCAAAATTCAAACAATGACAAGGCAAAATACTGTTCTACATGACCACACTATAATTAGCTAAGTATCTCAAAGAAACTCCTCCGAGTCCTATATAGGGAGAGACTGAAGCGGCTTGGCAACTGTGAGTTGAGGCACGGTCGCATGATGACTTCTCGTGCAAGAACTACCACTTGGGTGGTCTTGATAAAATCTTATACAATGTGTACCAAGGCACGACTTCTGCAAAGAAACTCTGGGAATCCCTTGAGAAAAAAATATAAAATAGAAGATGTCGGACAAAAGAAATTTATCATGGGTAGGTTCTTGGATTACAAAATGGTAGATTCAAAGACGGTAATGTCTTAGTTGGGTGAACTATAATTGATCATCCATGAAATATTGGATGAATGAATGAAACTTTGTGAGACATTTCAAGTGGCCATAATTATTGAGAAGTTGCCTCTGTCATGAAATGACTTTAAGAGTTATCTGAAACATAAAAACAAATAAATGAGTCTTGAAGATTTGTGAGTTCAATTGAGAATCGAAGAGGACAACAGGAAGTCCGAGAAAGCTAGCTAAAAGACCATGGATTCTAAGGCCAACATCATTGATGGTAGAAAAATAGCAAAAAAAGAAAGACTAGTGGAGCTGATTCTTCCCAATGGGTCAAGAAATTCACGGAGAAGTGTTACGTCTGTGGGAAAAATGGTCACATGGCAAAAGATTGTAGAAACAAGAAGTCTCAGGACAAGGGCAAGAAAAAGTAAAATGAGGCCCATGTCACTAAAAATGAAATGATGATTGATGGGATCTCAGAGTTGAACCTCTTAGCAGTTGTAACTAAAGCCAACTTAGTTTAAAACCCGAAAGAATGTTAGATAGACACTTGAGCCACTCGCCATATATGTGCATATAATAAGATGTTTTCCTCATATCAGAAGGTCAATGATGGCGATCATCTGACCATGGGAAACTCGTCTTCTCCAAAAGTGGTTGGATAAAGCACAATATTTTTAAAAATGACATTCAGGAATGAGCTTACACTGAAGAATTTTCTACATGTTCATGATATTCAGAAGAACTTGGTTTCGGGTTCCCTTATCAGCAAGAATGGGTTTAAGTTAGTTTTTATTTCTGACAAGTTTGTATTGATAAAAAATGATGTCTATGTGGAAAAACGATATCTCACTGTGGGCCTTTTTAAATTTAATGTAATGACTGTCAACCAACACTATGCTATTAATAATAATAAAGCTACATCTTCTTCCTATATTATTGAGTCACAAAATATATGGCATGGTAGGTTGGAGCATGTTAATTATGATATCATGCGTAAATTAATTAACAAGAACCTTATACCTAAATTTATAATTGATGACCAATATAAATGTGAAGCATGTGTTGAGGCAAAAATGAATAGAACATCATTTCATTTCATCTGAATGAAGTTCTGAACTCTTGAAATTTATTCACACCGATATTTGTGATATGAAAATTATACAAACAAGAGATGATACAAAGTATTTTGTCACTTTATCGATGACATCACAAGATTCTGCTCTGCGTATTTGCTAAGAAGCAAAGATGAAGCTATTGAGAGCTTTATACACTATAAGAATGAAGTTGAAAATCAACTTGGCAAGAAAATCAAAAGAAACATGAGTGATAGGGAGGTGAATATATGTCACAATTCGGTGAATATTATTCCAACTATGAAATTATTCACGAAATTGCTGCTCCTTATTCACCTTAACAAAACGAGATTCTGGAACGTAAAAACCGAACGTTAAAAAAAATGATGAATTTCATAATAACAAGTTCTGAGTTACCCCATAACTTGTGGGGGAAACCTTGCTTTTCGCCAACTACATTCTGAACAAGATACCTCGCAAAAGATTGGACAAGACATCATATGAATTGTGAAAATATCACGCACCTTCATACAAATATATGAAAGTATGGCGGTGTCTCGCCAAAGTGATGGTTCCTAAATCTAAGAAGGTTAGAATATGACACAAAATTATTAATTATATATTCATTGGATATGCTCACAACAGTAGCGCGTATCGATTCTTGTATATAAATATGAGATTCATAACATCAATCAAAATATGATAATTGAGTATAAGAATAGGAAATTCTTTGAATATACATTTCCTTATAAAGAAAAACAAATAACAGAGTCTCTCAAAAGAATCATTGATACTGCTACAAGTAGTGATAAAGTTAACCAAGAATCAGAGAAATATGAAAATGTTAAGGAAAATGAACCTAGAAGTAGCAAGAGAGCAAGACGTCTAAGTTATTTGGACTTGATTTTCTGACATACTTGTTAGAAAATGATCTTCAAAGTTATAAAGAAGCGATGTCTTCTTCGGATGCACTTTATGGAAAGAGGCTATCAATAGTGAGATTGATTCTATTCTTCAAAATCATACTTGGGAGTTGGTTGATCTTCCTCCAGGTTGTAAGCCGCTGGGCTACAAATGGATTTTCAAATGGAAGATGAAGCCAGATGGATCAATAGATAAGTACAAGATAAGACTTGTCATAAAAGATTATAGAAAAAAGAAGACCTTGATTACTTTGATACATATTCACCAGTGACCTGTATCACTTCAATAAGAATACATATAGCCATAGCAGTTATATTTGGTCTTGAAATACATCAAATGGATGTAAAGACGACATTCTTAAATGGTGAATAGGATGAAGAAATTTAAATGGAACAACCATAAGATTTCAATGTCCTTGGACAAGAACACAAAGTGTGTAAATTTGTAAAATCCTTATACGGATTAAAATATTGACCTGCGTAATCACACGTGTATAACGCAAGAGCACGTATCGTTCAAGTAGTATAAAAATATCGATCATACGAGGACTTAATTCCTACTATTGTTATTAATTATTGATACTATTTATTTACATATATCTAATTAAAGGGAGAATGTAATGATTACTTTTGGTTGGTTGAATGTGGATTTTGCTGATCAAATAAATAAATAAATAAACAAAAGAAAATACTAAAGAAAATAAACAAAAGACACAAATATCTAGGGTTGTGATTCCACACAATATTATTCTAATGATGAATTGATTCTATTATATAAGTGTAATAAATCAGTTTGCTAACCTGGAACACGAAAATATGTATTAGCCTCTGTTTATTGTCAGATGCAAACACCCAAATAACCCAATTAATCATATGTCTATGTTAACCAAGTTACCTAAATTCATTCAGTTCAAGTTCCAATAGTGGCTACCCTCGTCTGACAAGTATATGTCCATCCTGTAAGGAAATTTATTAAAGGGTTATCTATCCTCAAGGAAGATCTTGAGCTATTGAATCTAAGGCTGAAACCTAATATCCCTTCGTCAAGTTCATTTTAAGTTTACCACATCAATCTTATTGGTGATCAGGAAAATAGAAGAATTAGGCTTAAGATTCAATAAACAAACTAAATAATTACCCATTATATAATTAAATCAATTATTAAGCATGTGAATATTGTGTTTCATTACTTCCCTAGAATAAAAAATAAAATGATGGGGTTATCAGTGTTACCCAATTAAGTTGAACCATCCATAAATGTGGTGTCATTATTTATCCATAAAACAGCCATATAGGCGGTAATCATCTGTCACCTAAAGACCGACCTATAAGCGGTGTCACATTATGTTACATAATTAAAACCAGCCATTAAGGCAGAATCAACTTTTAATCCATATTATTAAATTATAATTTCCATATTATAAATTAAGTGAGATTAATCTACCTTTACTATTTATAATTTAGAAATCTCCCTTGTTATAATATATAAATTCACGTGATAATTACCAACCGACCATATAGGCGGTATCCTGATTAAGTCAGATTTGACTAATTCCAACCGACCATATAGGCGGTAACCCATTAAGTCAGGTTAAAATCAATTTAATTAAGTCCAACCGACCAATAAGGCGGTATCCAATTAAGTCAGGTTTTTAGATAATTTATATATTATAATTGAGGGAGATTAATCTAAATTATAAAAGTAAAAAGCTTCACCCTACCCCAGCAGTAAATTAACTAGTGAACATAAAAGAATAAAAAGTAAATAAATAAATAAATTACTGAAAGTAAAAGTGCATAATTAAAAGTGCTGAAAGTAAATTACTGAAAGTAAAAGTGCATAAAATAAATTACTGAAAGTAAAAGTGTATAATTAAAAGTGCTGAAAGTAAATAAATAAAGAAAAATGCTTAAATGAAATTACAAAAACTTAAACAAACAAGATACAATCCTTAGTCCCTTATTAGGAACTCTAGGAATGTATGAAAATTCAAATGAAATTCGGCTGAATTTATAGGCACCAATAGGTCTGGCACGTCGCGACGCATAACCCTTGCGCGTCGCGATGCGCCGTTAATTGCGGCGTAAAATCCGAAGATAATGACATGTTGGGTTCTAATGAACAAACCAATATCATATTAAGCATGAAAGATGTGTAAATACGCAAAGAAATATAGCAGAATTATACTCACAATGATCGGTTATAGGATGTGTAGAGTTCAAAATTTTTGCTTCTTTTGAAGTTGCTCCAAGCTTCTCCAATGTTGAGTGTCAAGCTCCAAGGTTTAAGAAAGGATTCCAAACTCTTGGGAAAGGTTTCCCTATCACCTTTGTATGATTCTTTGATGTGCTAGCAATGGAGAAATTTGTAACAAAATTCCCCTTAAACTTCTTACAACTCTCGGCAATGTGAGGTTAGGAGATGGATAGAGTGATTTTCGATGGTGAGGAGAGAATGAGAGTGATGAGTGTGTTTTGATTTCCAAAATCAAGTAATCAATTTCCAAACTTCCAAAGTTAGTAAAAGTCTA
>SKCR01019168.1:0-43961 GCA_019454045.1 Zanthoxylum bungeanum | reverse complement strand
TACTACAGTACCTACTCCAGTAAGTGTTTAAACATTCACCCAAACTACCCCAGGACCTCAACTAATCGTAGTAGAACTCTTTTCCCAGGTTCTTATAAGATTGTGCATATTCATCTTCCGAATACGGAATTCAGTATAGCCCCGGTTGAGTATAGTTAAGAATCTAGCAGAACGTATACGATGTTTGATAGTACGTTAGCCAGGTCAGTCGAGTACATGAAAATCTATAGGAGGATCCAGAGGAGACATGTAAGCGTATATTTCTTGAAGAATGAAAACATCTCATATGTATCCAAAGTTTAGTAAAACTATCTTAGACTCCTACCAAACCCAAAGTGTTTGAATAAGTAAGGACTAACGAAATCCGAGTACTTGAAGAAAGTAGAGCATGTAACATTTATAGGAGTAATATATATATATATTTATATATTTTTTTTTATTTTTTACGAGACCCTTCTGTCAGGCCAAATGGAGGAGCTAAGAAGAAGAATAAGTCAAAACTATCCAGAAATAGATAATCAATACAGTACAGTAAGACTTTGAGTAAGATTACATTTCAAAGGATTCCCAGTAAAGGAAAGTACGAGTATTGATAAATGGACAAGTTAACAGAGAGATTAGGTATGAATTCAAGAAACTCTTAGCCGCAGTACTTGGCACAATAACCGAAATAGACTTTGATCACTCAATCTCCTTCCCAATCTTATAGCCCCAGTAGTAGTGGACCACTACATTGCATTAATGATGTTCTCAGGAAAAAGGTAGACTCAAGATATAGTGAAATACCTTCAAGACATAAATGAAGTCATTTTAATCCTAAAGCACGAGGCATTACCTGTTGGAAATATGACCCATAGCGTCACTATTTGTACAGATCACGGTGTTGTTGTACAAATTAACTATGTGACAAGGAATTGCACTCTCATCATTTGTGATTAGATCACCATAGATGTATAAATGAAGAGAGGTCCATATGATTAGTTCCTGGATTGAGATGATATGAGACAGTATCAGTCCAGAAGGATTAATCATTAAATATCTAGTCGTAGTATTATCGAGACAGGACATCGACAATGCGGAATAGGCTAGTATTGCACTTGTGCGCGTTGTGAGGGCACAACGGCATAGTTTCTCATATATATAAGTATTGGATACTTATGCAAGTGCGATAGGAGGTTGTGTTTCACCGATGGTACGGAAAACAGCTTCGCTCTGGATAGACCCCTCGGAATCCCATTGGTATTATGACTATGTGTCTATGGGAGGCCGAAATCAGGGTAGGTGTGTATGGTCTTAACCCTGAGACTTACATCGCTAATACTTGCGATAATCGGTAGACATTGGTCTTGGTGGTACAGGCTTTAATCGGTTCTGCGTACACCACTTCTGGGTTATCAGAAAGTCGTAGAGTATTGGGTGTGATGTCAAACGGAAAATATCACTCCAGTCATAGTGGAGATGATGTCCGTAGGATACGGTATTAGTACTCTTAAGTGTGCGCAACCATCGGGATATTATGACTAGGTATGCATATCCGATTATAGAGACTAGTTACCAGACATCCGACATGTGCTTCGGACGGGGCAGACATTATCCAGCCCCAGCCCTAGACGTTGACTATCCGATACTGGGCCGATATGCACGATACTTTGTATACTACGCCTGATACAGATCTATATTTTCCTGTAAGAATATTTCTGGAGAATTGGGTCGAATGGCGCTTTGCTAGAAGCCACCTTGTCTTGTAAATCGGTATAAACGTAGTACGCGATGTTGGACAAAATGACCCATAACGTCACTATTTGCACAGATCATTGTGTTGTTGTAGCAAATTAACTATGCGACAAGGAAATTGCACTCTCATCATTTGTGATTAGATCACCATAGATATATAAATGAAGAGAGGTCCCTATGATTAGTACCTGGACTGAAATGATATGAGACAGTATCAGTCCCCGAAGGTTTAATCATTAAATATCCCTAGCCGTAGTATTATCGAGACTGGACATCGATAATGCGGAATAGGCTAGTATTGCACTTGTTGCGTTGTGAGGGCATAACGCATAGTTCTCATATATATAAGTATTGGATACTTATGCAAGTGCGATAGGAGGTCGTGTTTCACCGATGGTACGGAAACAGCTTCGCTCTGGATAGACCCCTCGAATCCCATTGGTATTATGACTATGTGTCTATGGGAGGCCGAAATCGAGGTAGGTGTGTATAGTCTTAACCTGAGACTTGCATCGCTAATACTTACGATAATCGATAAACTTTGGTCTTGGTGGTAGGGGGCTTTAACCGGTTCTGTGTACACCATTTCTGGGTTTATCAGAGAGTCGTAGTGTATTGGGTGTGATGTCAAGATGGAAGTGTCACTTCAGTCATTTGGAGATGATGTCACGCAGGATACGGTACTAGTGCTCTTGAGTGTTGCGCAACCAATCGGGATATTGTGACCAGGCATGTATATCCGATTATAGAGACTATGTTACCAGACATCCGACATGTGTTTCGGACGGGGCAGACACTTATCCAGCCCCAGCCCTAGCACGTGATTATCCGATACTGGGCCGATATACACAATACTGCGGTATACTACGCTTGATACAGATCTATATATTCCTGTAAGAATATTTCTGGAGAATTGGGTAGGCATGGCGCTTTGCTAGAAGCCAACCTTGTCTTGTAAATCGATATAAACGTAGTACGAGGTACTTACGTGTTCGGACAGTCCGACGATCGTATTTACTGCCAACATATCCGGAGATCTCATGGGTCGCTTCCTGAAGATTCACCGATGACGTATGACTCGCACTTTGATTAATCTGGGATTAATTAGAAGAGAGAGATAGAATTAATCTGGGATTAATTCGATGAGAGAGAAAATTAATCTGGGATTAATTACGGAGATATTTTATCTGGGATAAAATATTAATTAAAGAGAGAGAACGATTAATTTGGAATTAATCGATAAAATTAATATATTCGATATATTAATCGAAATTGGATTTCGACGCGGAATTAAAATTAGATTTAATTCGGGCGAACGAATTAATTTAGAATTAATTCGTTAGCGACGTGAATAGTGAATTCGCTAGGCGTAATCACTTAATTACGACGCGACGGAAAATTCGTTAATTTGGAATTAGCGAACCCGAGCCCGAGAGTGATTGCGAGCGCATTCGCATTTCGAATTCGAGCGCGGCACGCGAGTCACATCAAGCGTCAAATCGCTAGTCGCGTCAATCGTCAAATCAATTGTCACTTTGAGTGATGTGACTTGACAACATGTCACTTATTAAAGTGAAGACATGTGATGTGAATAGTGATGTGTAATGATTGAAAGCTTTTAAAAGGCTTGAGATGGAATATAACATATTTATTCCTTGCCTTTTTTGACTTTTGAATTAAAGTTGAGTATATATCTTATTTATTTACTTGGTAAATATTAAAAATAAAGATATATACAAAAGCTTTTATCTCTCTCCTCTCTAGTACTTGGTACAGTATTACGGTTTTGTGCAAATATTTAGCCAAAAAACGTTTTCTCTCCCTCTCATTTTCCCTCTTCTTCTTCCCTTCTCTCTTCTCGGCTCACTGCCGATTTTTGTCTAAAAATTTTCTGGTTTGACCGAGCTTTGAGAAGCAAAATGAAGAGGATTGGTGCTAGCACACTCACATGGTTATACATAGGTGATAGGGAAGTCTTCTTTGAGCTTGGAAGCTTGAAGCTTGAGCTTCAATGGTGGTCTTCAATGGCCGAACATGGAGGAAGCCAACACGCCCAAAACCGCACAGCCCACTGCAAGATAAAGCTACTGCCGTGACTTGGAGGGACTCAAAAACGCACCTTTGTTCTTCATTCATCAAACCGAAATTCAATGTGAGTTGATTCCGCACCTCCTTTGATGTGTTCATATGTGATTTTTATGCATGTTTGTGATCTTGTGGACTTGATTGAACTCCAACATTGGTATCTAGAGCATTGATGCATGAAATCCGAAATTAGGGTTCTTGAGTAATTTGGGGCTTTTTGATTTTGGCTTGATTCTGACAAATTGATTGTGTAAGAATGCTTATATATGATCTAATTTGAGATATATGTAATCAATTTGACAAAAAAATGATTGGATTGATTTTCCCCAATTTGCAAATTTTGGTAAAACTTTAATTTGGGTAAACTCGATTTAGGCATGATTTGTTGAATTGTTTGATGCATTATGCTTGAATGAGGTTGAATTGAAGTTGTGCATGATCAATTTCAAGAAAATTGGATTAGATCAATTTTCCCCAATTCTTAGGTTGAACATGAAACTTGAAATTGGGTAAAATGTTTTAAGCATGTTTTAATTGCATTGGATGTTTAAGTATGCTTAGAACATGTTTAATTGAGATTGTGTGTGGTCAATTTCATGAAATTGGATTGGATTCATTTTTCCCCAAATTGGAGGCTTGGCCGAAAATTGGAAGAACCTAATGTCTTGGTAATTTTGTTTTGTTTGATCATTGGATGACTTAAACAATTGGTTAATGTTGTTTTGAAGTTCAATTGGATTGAATTTTGATTTGGAACATTTTTCCCTTTTAAAGTGGCTTGGCCGATTTTAAAGAACATGAAATTCTTTGTGATTTTGTTGTTTAATTCATTGGATGAATTGAATTGATTTGGGAAATTAAGATTGTGGACTCAATTGGATTGAAACCGAATCGAATTGAAAAAACCCTAATTGCCGAGACTTGAAAGCATGTTAATTGGGTTTGATTTTAATTGAATTGTGTTGGACACTATTTGGTTGTTAAAGTGCATGATTAATTAGGCTAATTGATATTTTAGAAATGTTAATTGGGTAATTGATTGTGTATTACACTTAGGTTAATTAATTGTGAAATTTGGAATTTTATAAGTTAATTAATTTGGGCTTGATTTTGGAAATTGGGCTTGTTGGGTTGTAATTGGGCTTTTGGGCTTTGTTGTAACAAAGTTGGGTTTAGGCAAAATTGGTTTGGATCCAATTAGGCCCAAAACCGAATCCAAAAGGTCCAATTATGACTTAATGGACCTTAATTATTTAATTGGGCCTAATGGGCCAAAATTAATTTAAAGGCTTATGGGGTAACTCCCGGATTGGATTTTGGTTGTTCGGTTTGACCCGAGTTGACCAAAAGTCCACGCCTATAGAAATTAATTAAAAGCCCATTGGACTTTAATTAAATAAAACATTAGATGTTAATCGGGCTTTGAGACCCGTTGCGATTAAATTTGGAATTTAAGTCGTAAAGGTTCGTTAATAAAAGTGTAATATTTAATTTGGAATTAAATAATGAATTAGAATTAAATACGTATTAAATTGGATTTAATTATGTAATTTAATTTAATTCGTAGAAATTGTACTTTGAGTACGTGTTGCAATACGAGTTTGACTCGAACAAAATCAAATCTTTGTTTGAACATTGGATGATCACTAATAATCAAGATTAATTAATTTGATTGATTGATTGATAACATGCTTGTATGAATACATGGTTGTGATGTTTGAATAATGTATATCGGATGGATATTAGTCGGGTTGGGCGATTTTGGAAATTGTAATAAATTTGATTTATTAAATTGGACCTGCGTGTCCAGCCTTATCTCCTATTCTTTGTATTCTCTTCTCACCTATTCCCCTCCATGTAAAAGAGGTTTCTTTAGAAGTGTAGTGTAACGGGTAGAAGTAATACAAGTGCTAGCGGGAGAGAGAAAGTGAGAGATTTG
Source organism: Zanthoxylum bungeanum (assembly GCA_019454045.1). Taxonomy (NCBI): domain Eukaryota; kingdom Viridiplantae; phylum Streptophyta; class Magnoliopsida; order Sapindales; family Rutaceae; genus Zanthoxylum; species Zanthoxylum bungeanum. Next base: position 38,203 of record SKCR01019168.1, on the reverse strand, counting down.
ATCTAGGATCAATGTAAAATATCCATCCGCATATCATTATTATTTTATTTCATACTCGCTTTATTATGTGTTTAGAATGCATGCTTAAGGGTGTATGATGATGAGACCTTAACAAAGATAATTAAATTGGTAGCCAATTTGCACGCGAAAAACCCTCGTTTTTATTAAGCAAATATCCTTCCATTGATGATTCTTGTTCAAGATCCGAAGTTGGCATTGGTTTTTATTGACCAAAGTCAAGACCTTTGTCAATCAAGATGTACTTGAATCATGAGAGTTTGTTGCATATCGGTGTCTTGTCCAAATCGTGTTTTTATTGGCCAAAGTCAGATCACTTTTTTGTCCAATGACATTGATTACGAAACTTTCCTCGTCAATGGGTCCAGCTTAACTGGGATCATTAGGTTTGTTTTTGGCCAAAGCCAAGGCCTAGATGATTCAGAGGATAGGGTTAGGAAAATGTATTGGATACATTGACATTACATATGTTTCGGACTTGGATGTCCACCTAACCGGATCTAGGAATTGGATGAGATCCAATTGATCTGTGAGATCTACCTAGTTAAATAGCATACAGCTTTTATTGGCCAAAGTCAGGGTTGTGTGTTATTTAACGGGATCCTAGCCCACTAGGAAACACGGTTCCCGAGTACTCCACAGAGGGTTAGAGGCTCGACGAAAAATAGTGGGAGGCAAGTATTGAATTTGCAACATTCGTTCGAATACTCGCTAAACACGCTCATTTATTTTATTTCGTCATTAGATTAAATATTAGTTAGACTAATATTTAAATTGTTTGTTTTAATAAACAGTTGGACTGTATTATACTTGATTATATATAATTGGATTATATTAATCAATATATTTGAATTAATTAATTTCAGTTTACAGTTGATTTTATAATTGGATTATAGTAATCAATGTAATTGAGGTTAATTAATTTGGATTATATTTGATTATATAGTTGGACTATTATAATCATTATAATATATAAAGTACCACTAATCGTTGATTAAATAGTTGGACTATTGTAATCAAGATAAAATTGAAAAGTGGATATTTAAAATATAATCTAGGATTAAAATATTTTAAATGATTTAATTTTCAAATTGGGAATAAATAATAGGTTACTTTATTTGATAAAATAACTTATTATACTTAAGCCCAAAATTAAGCAAATAGTAGAGCATAAAATCTTTGGAAGATTTATGTGATGATGACTTTAATGCTTAATTAATATACTTATAATAAATCTATTTTAGATTTAAAGTATTAAAATTGCAATTAATAATTCTTGGAGAATTAATTGACTATTCTAGTGGAGAAAAGTCAAAGTTTGCAATTGGGCATGTAGCACGAGGTGCACATCGTTTCGATATTCCGAAACCCAAGGCTTGGCCAAAGGTTTTAAAATATTGAAAAGGATAATTGACATATCCCAAAGTGACTACCATTTGGATATGGAAACACGAAGGAATTAAAGAAAGGGCGAGGCTCTAACTTTAAATATGTTTGTCTTAGTTATGTTCACAGCTAGTATTGAAATTAGATTTTAAATACTTAGTGTGGTACATAAAAATATGTATTGATATTCAGAATCTGCTTTGAGCAGGATACTGACTTCAAGCTGAGATTCCTCTGCGAATCGGAAACGGGACGAAAGTCGCTGTTTCGACCGTAGATACCTAAGTTTAGGAACTAACCTGGGGTGTGTACTTAAATTAGGAACTGTTATAATGTAACTAGTTTGACTAGAGACATTATCTCTTTATCAGTGTTTAATCCGTTGCGGTAAAAACCTTTATATTATAGAACACTGAGTGTTTTATTATATAAAGATGATACTGAGATAAATACATTAGATGTAAATAACATAATTTATATTTTGAATATAAATAAAAATCTCAAACATATAAATGACAAATAAATAGCTCAAATTGATTTGATCAATAGAGACTTATTTATGGTATTGTTGTCTAGGACACAATTAAACGAGACATGTCAGTTAGACGGTGTGTCCGAACAAAAACCGAATTTTGTTGGACATGATAAGGTTTATCACGAGTCGCTCTGAGCTATCATTTCCTTCAAACAGGATATGTATTAACAGTGCAAAACTTATTTAGAATAAGGTTCCACATAAATCTGTTTGACAGATATCATATAGGATATGAACAAGAAAGAAACGAGGTTTCTCATTCCTGATAATTTGGGTATGCCAGGCATAAAGTTTGGATGATACCAAACTAAGAACCCAAATTGGATTAGTGCCAATATAGGTTATCCTAAGGGAAACCATAAGTATAGTACTTATAAATCTCACATGAGAACAATGTGATTGTTGCTCACCATGCGTTTTCCTGAGAGGAATACCGATATGCAGTGGTCAGTGGGAGGATAGTGATACTCGATGAAAATCGGAGTAATACTATTCAAAGCACGAAGTCCTTAATGGAACACAATAGTTCATCTATGATGAATCTATACCATTAATCTTCAAATACACAAGAAACCGCGTAGATCAGAGAGTCAGAAAACAACCTGGGGTATGGGTTTCTGATCTCACCTCATAAAGATCTAATCTTTTAAGGTACACCAACTGATTATTATGAGGTAGTGATACAAGGTATCGACTCCCTATTATGGCAAAGTGCCATGAATCGAAATGGATTCCATGTTTAACAACTATTTTGGATACTAATTGTTGTACCACGAGGCATTGTGCCTATGGTACATTAAACGTCTTCAAGGAAGACATACATGGTAGGCAACATACCAACGTACAAAGCTGGGCTTTTGACGGAAAGGTATCGTTATCAACATTGTGTTAATAACATTCAACCTTTTACCTGTTGCCATGGTAAATCCATTTTGAAGATGCTTGTTGATAACTGTATATTTCATTTGTGAAATATGTCAGTTATAAATCAAAATCGCTTTCCTGAAAAGGAAACCTTTTGGAGAATGTTTACAACATTCTGACGATTTTGTATAACCGACAAACAAGGTTTGCGGATTATTCAATCCATGTTTGGATTGAAGCAAGCATAGGGTTCTTGGAACTGACGTTTTGAAATAATCATAATAGTTTATGATTTGACTCAAAACGAAATAATTCTTGTGTATATAAGGAGGCTAGTGGGAGAGTGCACTGACAATGAAATTCCCATAAAACAATCGGTGAAAGCTTGGCTTTCATAGAAATTCTCCGTAGAATTCTGGGGAGTAACAACCTTTATTCAAGGAATAAAGATCTACTGGGCTAGATTTGGAGTTGGTAACACTCTCTGAGAAATTGTACATTTAAAATGTACTTGTATTGGTGTCTCATACGCTTTGAGCATATGGAGTCACAATCGGGTCAATCCAAGTGATAGTCACTGGATTGAAGATTAAGAACATCTGTTAGTATCTGAGAGAACTAAAGATGTTGTCTTAAACTATGGAGGATGGAGAACTTGAAGTGACTGGGATCACTGCTGCAAGTTTCCAAACCGGTAAATACTGCGGTACTATAAAGATTGAAAACTGGGACAGTAAGCTGGAAATCTTCCGAGCAAGATAACTGTTGCCGAATTAACAACAAATGCGGATTATTGCTGCAGCTGAGGCAGCAATAGAAGCCATTTGGATCGATAATAAATCTAATTAGATTAGATATAGTTCTGTTAGCAGCTGAGCTAGGCGTCAGCACAGGCTAAAGAATTAAAGGTCTCATCGACGATCCAGATATACTTCTATATCATCTGATTCGTTCGGATCATACATCGTGGCGATGTGATGATCGTGTAAATCGCGTCAACGATAAACAAACAAATCCGCTGACGAAAACCTTTCCTCAGCAATTTGAGCGAACCGTACATAGTTCAGGTGTGGGACACTTGAGTGACTGGCTATGTGCCAAATGGGAGATTGTTGGACAAAATGACCCATAGCGTCACTATTTGCACAGATCATTGTGTTGTTGTAGCAAATTAACTATGCGACAAGGAAATTGCACTTCATCATTTGTGATTAGATCACCATAGATATATAAATGAAGAGAGGTCCCTATGATTAGTACCTGGACTGAGAATGATATGAGACAGTATCAGTCCCCGAAGGTTTAATCATTAAATATCCCTAGCCGTAGTATTATCGAGACTGGACATCGATAATGCGGAATAGGCTAGTATTGCACGTGTGCGCGTTGTGAGGGCATAAAATCATAGTTCTCATATATATAAGTATTGGATACTTATGCAAGTGCGATAGGAGGTCGTGTTTCACCGATGGTACGGGAAACAGCTTCGCTCTGGATAGACCCCTCGGAATCCCATTGGTATTATGACTATGTGTCTATGGGAGGCCGAAATCGAGGTAGGTGTGTATAGTCTTAACCTGAGACTTGCATCGCTAATACTTACGATAATCGATAAACTTTGGTCTTGGTGGTAGGGGGCTTTAACCGGTTCTGTGTACACCATTTCTGGGTTTATCAGAGAGTCGTAGTGTATTGGGTGTGATGTCAAGATGGAAGTGTCACTTCAGTCATTTGGAGATGATGTCACGCAGGATACGGTACTAGTGCTCTTGAGTGTTGCGCAACCAATCGGGATATTGTGACCAGGTCATGTATATCCGATTATAGAGACTATGTTACCAGACATCCGACATGTGTTTCGGACGGGGTAGACACTTATCCATCCAGCCCCAGCCCTAGCACGTGATTATCCGATACTGGGCCGATATACACAATACTACGGTATACTACGCTTGATACAGATCTATATATTCCTGTAAGAATATTTCTGGAGAATTGGGTAGGCATGGCGCTTTGCTAGAAGCCAACCTTGTCTTGTAAATCGATATAAACGTAGTACGAGGTACTTACGTGTTCGGACAGTCCGACGATCGTATTTACTGCCAACATATCCGGAGATCTCATGGGTCGCTTCCTGAAGATTCACCGATGACGTATGACTCGCACTTTGATTAATCTGGGATTAATTAGAAGAGAGAGATAGAATTAATCTGGGATTAATTCGATGAGAGAGAAAATTAATCTGGGATTAATTACGGAGATATTTTATCTGGGATAAAATATTAATTAAAGAGAGAGAACGATTATTTGGAATTAATCGATAAAATTAATATATTCGATATATTAATCGAAATTGGATTTTGACGCGGAATTAAAATTAGATTTTAATTCGGGCGAACGAATTAATTTAGAATTAATTCGTTAGCGACGTGAATAGTGAATTCGCTAGGCGTAATCACTTAATTACGACGCGACGGAAAATTCGTTAATTTGGAATTAGCGAACCCGAGCCCGAGAGTGATTGCGAGCGCATTCGCATTTCGAATTCGAGCGCGGCACGCGAGTCACATCAAGCGTCAAATCGCTAGTCGCGTCAATCGTCAAATCAATTGTCACTTTGAGTGATGTGACTTGACAACATGTCACTTTATTAAAGTGAAGACATGTGATGTGAATAGTGATGTGTAATGATTGAAAGCTTTTAAAAGGCTTGAGATGGAATATAACATTATTTTATTCCTTGCCTTTTTTGACTTTTGAATTAAAGTTGAGTATATATATCTTATTTTATTTACTTGGTAAATATTAAATAAGAATATTACAAAAGCTTTTACTCTCTCTCTCTAGTACTTGTACAGTATACGGTTTGGCAAATATTAGAGCCAAAAAACGTTTCTCTCCCTCTCTTTTTCCCTCTTCTTCTTCCCTTCTTCTTCTCGGCTCACTGCCGATTTTTGTCTAAAAATGTTCTGGTTTGACCGAGCATTTGAGAAGCAAAATGAAGAAGGATGGTGCTAGCACACTCACATGGTTATACATAGGTGATAGGGAAGCTTCTTCTTTGAGCAAGGAAGCTTGAAGCTTTGAGCTTCAATGGTGGTCTTCAATGGCCGAACATGGAGGAAGCCTACACGCCCAAAACCGCACAGCCCACTGCAAGATAAAGCTACTGCCGTGACTTGGAGGGACTCAAAAACGCACCTTTGTTCTTCATTCATCAAAACCGAAATTCAATGTGAGTTGATTCCGCCACCTCCTTTGATGTGTTCATATGTGATTTTTATGCATTGTTTGTGATCTTGTGGACTTGATTGAACTCCAACACGCGATACTTACGTGTTCGGATAGTCCGACCGTATTTACTACTGCCAACATATCCGGAGATCTCATAGGTCGGTTCCTGAAGATTCACCGATGACGTATGACTCGCACTTTAATTAATCTGGGATTAATTCGATAGAGAGAAAATTAATCTGGGATTAATTACGGAGATATTTTATCTTGGATAAAATATCGTTAAAGAGAGAGAACGATTAATTTGGAATTAATCGATAAATTAATATATTCGATATATTATAACGAAATTAAATTTCGACGCAGAATTGAATTAGATTTTAATTCGGGCGAACGAATTAATTTAGAATTAATTCGTTAGCGGCGTGAATAGTGAATTCGCTAGGCGTAATCATTTAATTACGACGCAACGAAAAATTCGTTAATTTGGAATTAACGAACCCGAGCCCGGGATTGTTTGCGAGCGCATTCGTATTTCGAATTCGAGTGCGGCACGCAAGTCAAATCAAGCGTCAAATCGCAAGTCACATCAAGCGTCAAATCACATGTCACTTTGAGTGATGTGACATTTGAGTGATTGATGTGAGTTGATTTGTGGTGATTGACAAGCATTTAATGCTTTGCTTTTTGAAATTAAAATTGGTAAATGGTTTAATATTTTTGGAAAATATAAATCCCTTTACATTTTTTTTATTTCCCACTAATTCTTCTCTCTCTGATTTACGGTTTTGGCACTCTTTGGAGCCAAAAACCCATCTTCTTCTCTCTCGGTCTTGGACCGATTTCTTCATCTCTTTCTCTGGTTTGACCGAAAGAAATTGGAGAAGCAATGATCTTGTTACAAGATCTATGTGCTAGCACACTCATGGAGGAATACAAAGGTGATAGGGAAGTGAGTTCGTGAGCTTGGAAGCTTGAAGCTTGGAGCTTCAATGGTGTCCAACAATGGCCGAACCTTGGAGAAGCCGAACCAGTCACCACCGTGCAGCCCCTACCACGCGCAGCTCACTGCCGAGCAAGGGAGAGCAGTTCGTGGTCCATCTTCGTTGCATCTCTACCGATCCATGTGAGTTTTTCCGCACCTCATTTGGTTGTATTCAACTCGTTTTTATGCATGATTTATGATCCTTGGGACTTGATTGAAACTCAACAATGGTATCTTGAGCCATTTGTGCATAAAACGAATTTAGGGTTCTTAGCAAAATTTGGGGCTTTTTGATTTAAGCATGATTTTGACAAATTGTTTGTTTAAGAATGCTTGTATATGAATAACTTAGAGTTATATGTAATCAATTTGAAGAAAAATTAATTGGATTGATTTTCCCCAATTTGCTTATTGTTGGCCAAAACTTTAATTTAGGTAAACTTGATTTTGAGCATGTTGAATGAAATTGGATGAATTAGAATGCTTAAATGTTGTTTAATTGATGATTGATTAGATCAATTTGATGAAAAAGTGTTTGGAACAATTTTCCCCAATTTGCTTGTGATGGCCGAAAATATGAACCCTAATATTGTCTTGGATTTTTGATTTTTTGTTCATTGGATGACTTGCAAATCATTTGGGGATGTTGAATTTATGTTTAATTTGGTTCAATTGGATTGAATTTGATTTGGGCATAATTTCCCTCTTTGGCCGAGACACTTGAAGCATGAAATTGGTTTGATTTTGATCAAATATGTTTGGACATGATTCATTGATGTTAAGCATGATTAATTGGACAAATTTGATGTTTTGGAAACTTTGATTTGGGTAATTAATAATGTTATACACTTTAGGTAATTTAATTGGGAATTTGGAATTTTTGGAATTAAATTATTGGGCTTAAAATTGGATTTGGGCTTTTAAAGTTGTTATTGGGTTTATTGGACTTTGTTGTACAAAGTTAGTTTAGGCCAAAATTGGTTGGATCCAATTAGGCCCAAAACGCTTCCAAAAGGCCCAAATGCGACTAATGAACCTTTAACGTTTAATTGGGCCTAATGGGCCTAAATTAATTTATGGCTTATGGGGTAACTCCCGGATTGGATTTTGGTTATTCGGTTGACCCGAGTTGACCAAAAGTCCACGCCTTGAAGAAATTAATTAAAAGCCCATCGGACTTTAATTAAATTAATATTGGATATTAATCGGGCTTTGAGACCCGTAACGATTAAATTTGGAATTTAAGTCGTAAAGGTTTATTTTATAAAATGTAATATTTAATTTGGAATTAAATAATGAATTAGAATTAAATGCGTATTAAATTGGATTTAATTATGTAATTTAATTTAATTCGTAGAATTAGTACTTTAAGTACTTATTCGCAAAAACGAGTTTGACTCGAACAAAATCAAATCGTTGTTTGAACATTGGATGATCACTAATTATCAAGATTAATTAATTGGATTAGATTGATTGATAACATGCTTGTATGAATACATGGTTGTGATGTTTGAATAATGTATATTGGATGGATATTAGTCGGGTGGGGCGATTTTGGAAATTGTAATAAATTTGATTTATTAATTGGACCTGCGTGTCCAGCCTTATCACCTCCTATTCTTTGTATTCTCTTCTCACCTATTCCCCTCAATGTATGAGGTTTCTTTAGAAGTGTAGTGTAACGGGTAGAAGAAATATTTGTGCTAGCGGGAGAGAGAAAGTGAGAGATTTGATCTAGATCAATGTGTAAAATATCCATCCGCATATCATTATTATTTTATCATATGCGCTTTATTATGTGTTTAGAATGCATGTTTAAGGGTGTATGATGATGAGACCTTAACAAAGATAATAAATTGGTTGCCAATTTGCACACGAAAAGCCCTCATCAAATATCATGCGTCTTTTCCTTCCATTGAGTGATTCTTGCTCAAGATCCTAGATTGGCATGGGTTGTTGGCCAAAGTCAAGCCCTTGTCCATCGAAGATGTGTTTGAATCACGAGGCTTTGTTCCATATTGGTGTCATGTCCAAGTTGTGGTTTTTTTGGCCAAAGTCAAGACCACTTCTTGTCCATCGACATTGATTACGAAGCTTCCATGGTCAATGGGTCCGCGCTTGACTGGGATCACTAGGTTTTTGTGCCAAAGCCAAGGCCTAGTTGATTCAGAGGAAAAAGGTTAGGGTATATATTCGATATATAGGCATATATATGATATATATTTAGGACTTGGATGTCCACCTACTGGATCTAGGAATTGGATTGGATCCAATTGATCTTAGAGATCTACCTAGTTAATTATCATACAATTTGTTGGCCAAGTCAAGATTGTGTGATATTTAACGGGATTCTAGCCCACTAGGAAACACGGTTTCCCGAGTACTCGACAGAGGGTTAGAGGCTCGCCGAAAAATAGTGGGAGGCAAGAATTGAATTTGCAATATTCGTTCAATTACTCGCCATAGCGCTCATTCAAATTATTTCGTCGTAATTTAAATGTTAGTTGTTGGACTAATATTTAAATTGTTGTTTTAATAACACTTGGACTGTATTATACTTGATTATATATAATTGGATTATATTAATCAATATATTTGAATTAATTAATTTCAGTTTACAGTTGATTTTATAATTGGATTATAGTAATCAATGTAATTGAGGTTACTTAATTGGATTATATTTGATTATATAGTTGGACTATTATAATCATTATAATATATATAGTACCACTAATCGTTGATTAAATAGTTGGACTATTGTAATCAAGATAAAATTGAAAAGTTGGATATTTAAAATATAATCTGGGATTAAAATATTTTAAATGATTTAATTTTCAAATTGGGAATAAATAATAGGTTACTTTATTTGATAAAATAACTTATTATACCTTAAGCCCAAAATTAAGCAAAATAAGTAGAGCATAAAATCTTTGGAAGATTTATGTGATGATGACTTTAGTGCTTAATTTAATATACTTGTCATAAATCTAATTTTAGATTTAAGAAGTATTAAAATTGCAATTTATAATTCTTGGAGAATTAATTGACTATTCTAGAGGAGATAAAGTCAAAGTTTGCAATTGGGCATGTAGTACGAGGTGCACATCGTTTCGATATTCTAAAAACCCAAGGCTTGGCCTAAGGTTCCTAAAATATTGAAAAGGATAATTGACATATACCAAAGTGACTACCATTTGGATATGGAAGACACGAAGGAATTAAAGAAAGGGCAAGGCTCTAACTTTAAAAATAATTGTCAAAGTTATGTTCACTACTAGTATTGAAATTGGATTTTAAATACTTAGTGTGGTACATAAAATATATGTATTGATGTTCAGAATCTGCTTTGAGCAGGATACTGACTTCAAGCTGAGATTGCTCTGCAAATCGGAAACGGGACGAAAGTCGCTGTTTCGACCGTAGATACCTAAGTTTAGGAACTACCCTTCGGTGTGTACTTAAATTAGGAACTGTTATAATGTAACTAGTTTGACTAGAGACATTATCTCTATATCAGTGCTTAATCCATTGTGGATAAACCTTTATATTCTAGAACACTAAGTGTTTCATTATATAAAGATGATACTGAGATAAACACATTAGATGTGAATAACAGAATTTATATTTTGAATATAATTAAAATCTCAAACATATAAAATGACAAATAAATAGCTCAAATTGATTTGATCAATAGAGACTTATTTGTGGCATTGTTGTCTGGGACACAATATACAAGACTCGTATATCCACACTTTTGAAGAGTGGGTACTAGGACTGATTTGACTATTCAAATAAAGTCTACGAATCTAGTTTATTAGGTAAAGTACCTAAAATACTATTTACTTGGTAATAGTATTAGGGACACCGACCTGTTAGCCCTATTCATGGTGAAGTAAGTGGGCCCATATGTTGAGTTCTAATATATGTCCCAAGATCAACAAATCAAGCAAGAAAACGCATGAATACACAACATAGGAGGTGCGGAATATACTCACAATGGTCGGTTTTGATGCGAAGAAGAACACAAGCAATTTTCGTCCTCCATTGAGTTCGGCGAGTAGCTCTCATTGACAGTGGGCTGCTCGGTTTTGGGCGTTTTGAACTCCACCATTTTCGGCCATGGATGTCACCATTGAAGCTCCAAGCTTCAAGCTTTTCCATGCTCACAAATTCGTTTCCCTATCACCATAACATAACCCATTATGTGTGCTAAAACATATATACCAAACCTTTTCATATTCCAAAAAGTCAAAAAACAAAAAGCAAATAATGATTTTCACCTTTTACCCATCACTTCTACTTTTACATCAAGTCACTTTATTAAAGTGACAACTTGTCATGTCACATCACTCAAAGTGACAAGTGATTTGACAATTGATGCGACCAGTGATTTGACGCTTGATGTGACTTGCGTGCCGCGCTCGAATTTGAAATGCGAATGCGCTCGCAATCAATCTCGGGCTCGGGTTCGCTAATTCCAAATTAACGAATTTTCCGTCGCGTCGTAATTAAATGATTACGCCTAGCGAATTCACTATTCACGTCGCTAACGAATTAATTCTAAATTAATTCGTTCGCTCGAATTAAAATCTAATTTTAATTCCGCGTCGAAATCCAATTTCTTATAATATATCGAATATATTATTTTATCGATTAATTCCAAATTAATCGTTCTCTCTCTTTAATTAATATTTTATACCAGATAAAATATCTCCGCAATTAATCCCAGATTAATTTTCTCTCTCTCTTCTAATCAATCCCAGATTAATTAAAGTGTGAGTTATACATCATCGGTGAATCTTCAGGAAGCGACCCATGAGATCTCCGGATATGTTGGCAGTAAATACGGTCGTCGGATAATCCGAACACGTAAGTACCTCGTACTACGTTTATATCGATTTACAAGACAAGGTTGGCTTCTAGCAAAGCGCCATGCCTACCCAATTCTCCAGAAATATTCTTACAGGAATATATACATCTGTATCAAGCGTAGTATACCGTAGTATTGTGTATATCAGCCCAGTATCGGATAGTCACGTGCTAGGGTTGGGGCTGGATAAGTGTCTGCCCCGTCCGAAGCACATGTCGGATGTCTGGTAACTAGTCTCTATAATCGGATATACATGACCTTGCCATAATATCTCGATGGCCGGCCAGCACTTAAGAGCACACTAATACCGTATCCTGCGTGACATCATCTCCACTATAACTGAAGTGATACTTCCGTCTCGACATCACACCCAATACACTATGACTCTCTGATAAACCCAGAAGCGGTGTACGCAGAGCCGGTTAAAGCCATGTACCACCAAGACCAAAGTCTACCGATTATCGCAAGTATTAGCGATGCAAGTCTCAGGTTAAGACTATACACACCTACCTTGATTTCGGCCTCCCATAGACACATAGTCATAATACCAAAGGGATTCCGAGGGGTCTATCCAGAGCGAAGCTGTTTCCCGTACCATCGGTGAAACACGACCTCCTATCGCACTTGCATAAGTATCCAATACTTAAATATATGAGAACTATGCCGGTGTGCCCTCACAACGCGCACAAGTGCAATACTAGCCTATTCCACATTATCGATGTCCTGTCTCCATAATACTCCGGCTAGGGATATTTAATGATTAATCCTTCGTGGACTGATACTGTCTCATATCATCTCAATCCAGGAACTAATCATATGGACCCTCTCTTCATTTATACATATATGGTGATCTAATCACAAATGATGAGAGTGCAATTTCCTTGTCACATAGTTAATTTGTACAACAACACCGTGATCTGTACAAATAGTGACGCTATGGGTCATATTATCCAAAAATCTCCCACTTGGCACATAGCCAGTCACTCGAGTGTCTAACACCCGAACTATGTACGGTTCGCTCAAATTGCTGAGGAAAGGGTTTCGTCAGCGGATTTGCGTAATTATATTTTGACGCGATTTATACGATCATCACATCGCCACGATGTATGATCCGAACGAATCAGATAAATATAGAAGTATATATCTGGATCGTCGATGAGACCATTAATTCTTTAGCCTATGCTGATGCCTAGCTCAGCTGCTACAGAACTATATCTAATCTAATTAGATTTATTATCGATCCAAATGGCTTCTATTGCTGCTTCAGCTGCAGCAATAATCTGCATTTGTTGTTAATTCGGCAACAGTTATCTTGCTCGGAATATTTCCAGCTTACTGTCCCGTTATTCAAACTTTATAGTACCGCAGTTTATTACCGGTTTGGAAACTTGCAGCAGTGATCCTAGTCACTTCAAGTTCTCCATCTCCATAGTTTAAGACAACATCTTTAGTTTCTAAGATACTAATAGATGTCCTTAACTTCAATCCAATGACTATCACTTGGATTGTCCCGATTGTGACTCCATATGCTCAAAGCGTATGAGACACCAATACAAGTACATTTTAAATGTACAATTTCCAGAGAGTGTTAACAACTCCAAATCTATCCCTGTAGATCTTTATTCCTTGAATAAAGGTTGTTACTCCCCAGAATTCCACGGAGAATTTCTTATGAAAGCCAAGCTTTCACCGATTGTTTTATGGGAATTTCATTATCAGTGCTCTCCCACTAACCTCCTTATATACACAAGAATTATTTCGTTTTGAGTCAAATCATAAACCATTATGATTATATCAAAACGTCAGTTCCAAGAACCTTATGCTTGTTTCAATCCAAACATGGATCGAATAACCTGCAAACCTTGTTTGTTGGTTATACAAAATCGTCAGGATGTTGTAAGCATCCTCCAAAAGGTTTCCTTTTCAGGAAAGCGATTTTGATCTGCAACTGACACATTTCATAAATGAAATATGCAGTTATCAACAAGCATCTTCAAAATGGATTTACCATGGCAACAGGTAAAAGGTTGAACCGTTATTAACACAATATTGATAACGATACCTTTCCGTCAAAAGCCCGGCTTTGTACGTTGGTATGTTGCCATTCATGTATGTCTTCCTTGAAGACGTTTAATGTACCAATAGGCACAATGCCTTGTGGTACAACAACTAGTATCCAAAATAGTTGTTAAACATGGAATCCATTCCGGACTCATGGCACTTTGCCATAATAGGGAGTCGATACCTTGTATCACTTCCTCAAAACGTAGTCGGTTGGTATACCTTCATAAGATTGACATCTTTATGAGGTTAGATCAGAAACCCATACCCTAGGTTTTTCTGACTCTATCCGATCTACGAGTGTCTTGTGTACTCGAAGATTAATGGTATAGATTCATCATAGATGAACTATTTGGTGTTCCATTAAGGACTTCGTGCCTTGAACAGTATTATTCCGATTTTCATCGAGTATCACTATCCTCCCACTGACCACTGCATATCAGTATTCCTCTCAGGAAAAACCGCATGGTGAGCAACAATCACATTGTTCTCATGTGATATTTATAAGTACTATACTTATGGTTTCCCTTAGGATAACCTATATTGGCACTTATCCAATTTGGGTCCTTAGTTTGGTATTATCCAAACATATGCCTAGCATCCCAAATAGTCAGGAATGAGAAACCCGGTTTCTTTCCCGTTCATATCTAATATGTAATCTGTCAAACAGATTATTATGGAACTATATTCTAAATAAGTTATTGCACTGTTAAACTTATCCGTTGAAGGAAATAGTAGCTCAGAGCGACTCATGATTAGCCTTATCATGTCTAACATGATTCGGTTAATCCGTTCGGACACACCGTCACTTTGACGTGTTCCGGGAGGAGTCCTCATTTGAAAGAATACTATACTCTTTCAAGTATATAAGAAACTTATTGCTTAAGTATTTTCCATTACGGTCTTACCGTCACGGTATAATACTATAGCCGATCTGTTTGTCTATTTCGTGTCGAAACTCTAAAAGTTTTTTGATTTGTGTTCTTCAAAAGAAACACATAACCATAACGTGATGCCACATCCGTTAAGGTCACGAAATATTCATGTTCACATCTAGCCTAGCTAGATATGGGCCCACTAACTTCACCATGAATAGGGCTAACAGATCGGTGGCCCCTTTTACTATTACTAAGTAAATAGTATTTTAGGTACTTTACCTAATAAATAGATTCGCAGACCTTATTTGAATAGTCAAATCAGTCCTAGTATCCACTCTTCAAAAGTGTGGATATACGAGTCTTGTATAATTGTGTCCCAGACAACAATGCCACAAATAAGTCTCTATTGATCAAATCAATTTGAGCTATTTATTTGTCAATTTATATGTTTGAGATTTTAATTATATTCAAAATATAAATTCTGTTATTCACATCTAATGTGTTTATCTCAGTATCATCTTTATATAATAAAACACTTTAGTGTTCTAGAATATAAAGGTTTATCCGCAACGGTTAAACACTGATATAGAGATAATGTCTCTAGTCAAACTAGTTACACTATAACAGTTCCTAATTTAAGTACACACCCGAAGGGTAGTTCCTAAACTTAGGTATCTACGGTCGAAACAGCGACTTTCGTCCCGTTTCCGATTCGCAGAGCAATCTCAGCTTGAAGTCAGTATCCTGCTCAAAGCAGATTCTGAACATCAATACATATATTTTATGTACCACACTAAGTATTTAAAATCTAATTTCAATACTAGTTGTGAACATAATTATGACAATCATATTTGAAGTCAGAGCCTTGCTCGTCTTCTATTCCTTCTTAGGATAGTTATTTATCTTCCCAGAAGATTATAATGATTTTGCCTGTTTCAACATTCCAGAAGCCTTTGGCCAAGCCTCGTGTTTCTGGAATATCGAATTAAGGTGCGCCTTGCGCTACAAGCTTAATATATTATTTTATCAAATAAAATAACCTATTAATTTCCAGGACCATCCTGAAACTTTATTCCAAATTTGAAAATTAAACCATTTAAACACATTTTCCCAGGATTATGTTTTAAATGTCAATCTTTCAATTATATATTGATTCTAATAGTCCAACTATTTAATCAACGATTTGTGGTACTATTTATTATAATGAATATAATAGTCCAACTATATAATCAAATATAATTTAAATTAATTAACCTCAATTACATTGATTACTATAGTCCAACTATAAAATCAACTGTAAAACTGAAATTAATTAATTCAAATATATTGATTAATATAATCCAATTATATATAATTAAATATATACAGTCCAACTGTTTATTAAAACAACAATTTAAATATTAGTCCAACTAACATTTAATCTAACGACGAAATAATTTGAATGAGCGCGTATGGCGAGTAATTGAACGAGTATTGCAAATTCAATTCTTGCCTCCCACTATTTTTCGGCGAGCCTCTAACCCTCTGTCGAGTACTCGGGAAACCGTGTTTCCTAGTCGGCTAGGATCCCGTTAAATATCACAATCTTGACTTTGGCCAACAAATTGTATGATAATTAACTAGGTAGATCTCGAAGATCAATTGGATCTCATCCAATTCCTAGATCCAGTAGGCGGATATCCAAATCCTAAACATATATCTTATATATGCCAATACATCCAATGTATTACCTAACCTTTTTCCTCTGAATCAACTAAGCCTTGGCTTTGGCACAACAAACTTAGTGATCCCAGTTAAGTGTGACCCATTGACCATGGAAAGCTTCGTAATCAATGTCGATGGACAAGAAGTGGTCTTGACTTTGGCCAACAAACCACAACTTGGACAAGACACCGATATGGAACAAAGCTCTCGTGATTCAAACACACATCTTCGACGGACAAAGGGCTTGAGTTTGGCCAACAACCCAATGCCAATCTCGGATCTTGAGTAAGAATCACTCAATGGAAGGAAAAACACTTGATATTGAACGAGGATTTTTCGCGTGCAATTGGCTACCAATTTATTATCTTTGTTAAGGTCTCATCATCATACACCCTTAAACATGCATTCTAAACACATAATAAAGCGCATATGAAATAAAATAATAATGATATGCGGATGGATACTTTACATTGATCCTAGATCAAATCTCTCATTTTCTCTCTCCAAAACTAGCACATGTACTTACTTCTACTTCTACCCGTTACACTACACTTCTAAAGAAACCTCATTTACATTGAGGGGAATAGGTGAGAAGAGAATACAAAGAGTATAGAGGTGATAAGGCTGGACACGCAGGTCCAATTAATAATCAAATTTATTACAATTTCCAAAATTATCCCACCCGACTAATATCCATCCGATATACATTATTCATGCATCGCAACCATGTATTCATACAAGCATGTTATCAATCAATCAAATCCAATTAATTAATCTGATAATTAGTGATCATCCAATGTTCAAACAACGATTTGATTTTTGCTCGAGTCAAACTCGTTTTGCGAATAAGTACTCAAAGTACGAATTCTTGAATTAAATTAAACTACATAATTAAATCCAATTTAATACGCATTTAATTCTAATTCACTATTTATTCCAAATTAAATATTACACTTTTATTAACGAACCTTTACGACTTAAATTCCAAATTTAATCGCAAAGGGTCTCAAAGCCCGATTAACATCTAATGTTTATTTAATTAAAGTCCAATGGGCTTTTAATTAATTTCTATAAGGCGTGGACTTTTGGTCAACTCGGGTCAAACCGAAGAACCAAAATCCAATCCGGGAGTTACCCCATAAGCCTTTAAATTAATTTTGGCCCATTAGGCCCAATTAAATAACTAAGGTCCATTAAGTCATAATTGGACTTTATGGATGCGGTTTTAGGCCCAATTGGATCCAATCAAATTTGCCTAAACTCAACTTTGTTACAACAAAGCCCAAAAGCCCATTACAACCTAACAAGCCCAATTCCAAAATCAAGCCCAAATTAATTAACTTATAAAATTCCAAATTTCACAATTAATTAACCTAAGTGTAATACACAATCAATTACCCAATTAACATTTCTAAAACATCAATTAGCCTAATTAATCATGCACTTTAACAACCAAATAGTGTCCAACACAATTCAATTAAAATCAAACCCAATTTACATGCTTTCAAGTCTCGGCAATTAGGGTTTTTCAATCCGATTCGGTTTCAATCCAATTAAATCCACAATCATCATTTCCCAAATCAATTCAATTCATCCAATGAATTAAAACAAAAAATCACAATGAATTTCATGTTCATTAAGATTCGGCCAAGCCTTTAAAAGGGAAAAAAAATGTTCCAAATCAAAATTCAATCCAATTGAACTTCAAAACAACATTACCCAATTGTTTTAAGTCATCCAGTGATCAAAAAAAAAATTAATTCCAAGACATTAGGGTTCTTCCAATTTCGGTCATGCCTCCAATTTGGGGAAAATTGATCCAATCCAATTTTCTTGAAATTGATCACACACAATCTCAATTAAACATGTTTTTAAGCATACTTAAACATCCAATTTAACTAAAAACATGCTCAAACACATTTTACCCAATTTCAAGTTACATGTTCAACCTAAAGAATTGGGGAAAATTGATCCAATCCAATTTTCTTGAAATTGATCATGCAAAACTTCAATTAATCAACATACAGCATACATACTTAATCAATCAATTCAACCAATCATGCTTCAATTGATTTTACCCAATTTGTCATGCCCAAAATTTGGGGAAAATTGAATCCAATCCAATTTCATGAAATTGATCATGCACAACTTCAATTCATCAACATACAAGCATACTTAATCAATCAATTCAACCAAATCATGCTTCAATTGATTATCCCCAATTTCAAACCCTAAAAGTTTCATGCTTGATAATAGCTCAAGATACCATTGTTGAGTTCTAATATATGTCCCAAGATCAACAAATCAAGCAAGAAAACGCATGAATACACAACATAGGAGGTGCGGAATATACTCACAATGGTCGGTTTTGATGCGAAGAAGAACACAAGCCATTTTCGTCCTCCATTGAGTTCGGCAGTAGCTCTCCTTGACAGTGGGCTGCTCGGTTTTGGGCGTTTTGAACTCCACCATTTTCGGCCATGGATGTCACCATTGAAGCTCCAAGCTTCAAGCTTTTCCATGCTCACAAATTCGTTTCCCTATCACCATAACATAACCCATATGTGTGCTAGCACTACTCTTCTTCATTTGCTTCTCAAAATTTCGGTCAAAACCAGAAACTTTTTGTCAAGAAATCGGCTTGAAGCCGTGAGAAGAGGAAGAAGAAAAGAGAGGGAGATGAGAGATCGTGAATGAGGAGAGAGAGAGACCGAATCTAGTAAAGGAGGAAAATAAAAAAATGTAATATATATTATTCATTTATTTTCCAAAATAAATAACATATATAACAAAACCTTTTCATATTCCAAAAAGTCAAAAAACAAAAAGCAAATAATGCTTTTCACCTTTTTACCCATCACTTCTACTTTTACATCAAGTCACTTTATTAAAGTGACAACTTGTCATGTCACATCCTCAAAGTGACAAGTGATTTGACAATTGATGCGACCAGTGATTTGACGCTTGATGTGACTTGCGTGCCGCGCTCGAATTCGAAATGCGAATGCGCTCGCAATCAATCTCGGGCTCGGGTTCGCTAATTCCAAATTAATGAATTTTCCGTCGCATCGTAATTAAATGATTACGCCTAGCGAATTCACTATTCACGTCGCTAACGAATTAATTCTAAATTAATTCGTTCGCCCGAATTAAAATCTAATTTTAATTCCGCGTCGAAATCTAATTTCTTATAATATATCGAATATATTATTTTATCGATTAATTCCAAATTAATCGTTCTCTCTCTTTAATTAATATTTTATCCCAGATAAAATATCTCCGCAATTAATCCCAGATTAATTTTCTCTCTCTCTTCTAATTAATCCCAGATTAATTAAAGTGCGAGTTATACATCATCGGTGAATCTTCAGGAAGCGACCCATGAGATCTCCGGATATGTTGGCAGTAAATACGGTCGTTGGATAATCCGAACACGTAAGTACCTCGTACTACGTTTATACCGATTTACAAGACAAGGTTGGCTTCTAGCAAAGCGCCATGCCTACCCAATTCTCCAGAAATATTCTTACATGAATATATAGATCTGTATCAAGCGTAGTATACCGTAGTATTGTGTATATCAGCCCAGTATCGGATAGTCACGTGCTAGGGCTGGGGCTGGATAAGTGTCTGCCCCGTCCGAAGCACATGTCGGATGTCTGGTAACTAGTCTCTATAATCGGATATACATGACCTTGTCATAATATCTCGATGGCCGGCCAGCACTTAAGAGCACTAATACCGTATCCTGCGTGACATCATCTCCACTATAACTGAAGTGATACTTCCGTCTCGACATCACAACCCAATACACTACGACTCTCTGATAAACCCAGAAGCGGTGTACGCAGAGCCGGTTAAAGCCCTGTACCGCCAAGACCAAAGTGTACCGATTATCGCAAGTATTAGCGATGCAAGTCTCAGGTTAAGACTATACACACCTACCTTGATTTCGGCCTCCCATAGACACATAGTCATAATACCAATGGGATTCCGAGGGGTCTATCCAGAGCGAAGCTGTTTCCCGTACCATCGGTGAAACACGACCTCCTATCGCACTTGTATAAGTATCCAATACTTAATATATGAGAACTATGCCTGTGTGCCCTCACAACGCGCACAAGTGCAATACTAGCCTATTCCGCATTATCGATGTCCTGTCTCGATAATACTCCGGCTAGGGATATTTAATGATTAATCCTTCGTGGACTGATACTGTCTCATATCATCTCAATCCAGGAACTAATCATATGGACCTATCTTAATTTATACATATATGGTGATCTAATCACAAATGATGAGAGTGCAATTTCCTTGTCACATAGTTAATTTGTACAACAACACTGTGATCTGTACAAATAGTGACGCTATGGGTCATATTATCCAACACCATATCTAGCTAGGCTAGATGTGAACATGAATATTTCGTGACCTTAACGGATGTGGCATCACATTATGGTTATGTGTTTCTGTTGAAGAACACAAATCAGAAACTTTTAGAGTTTCGACACGAAATAGGCAAACAGATCGGCTATAGTATTATATCGTCACGGTAAGACCGTAATGGAAAATACTTAAGTAATAAGTTTCTTATATACTTGAAAGAGTATAGTATTCTTTCAAATGAGGACTCCTCCCGGAACACGTCAAAGTGACGGTGTGTCGGAACGGATTAACTGAGCTACCATTTCCTTCAATGGATACAGATAAACAGTGCAATAACTTATTTAGAATAAGGTTCCATAATAATCTGTTTGACAGATTACATATTAGATATGAACGGGAAAGAAACCGGGTTTCTCATTCCTGACCATTTGGGATGCTAGGCATATGTTTGGATGATACCAAACTAGAACCCAAATTGGATAAGTGTCAATTGTAGGCTGTCCTAGGGATACCATAAGTATTGTATTTATACATCTCACTAGAGAACAATTAGATTGTTGCTCACCATGCAGTTTTCCTGAGAGGAATACAAACATGCAGTGGTAAGTGGGAGGATAGTAAAACTCGATGAAAATCAGAGTAATACTATTCAAGGCACATATTCCTAATGGAACACATATTGTTCATCAATGATGAATTTATACCATTAATCTTCGAATACACAAGAACGCGTAGATCGGAGAGAATCAGAAAACAACCTGGGGTATGGGTTTTTGATCTCACCTCATAAAGATGTTAATCTTTTAAGGTATACCAACTGATTACGTATGAGGTAGTGATACAAGGTATCGACTCCCTATTATGACAAAGTGTCATGAGTCCAAAATGGATTCCATGTATATCAACAAGTTTGGATACTAGTTGATGTACCATAAGACATTGTGCCTATTGGTACTTTATAAGTCTTCAAGGAAGACATACATGGAAGGTAACATACCAACGTACTAAGCTAGGCTTGTAAAGAAAAGGTAGAGTTATCAACATTGTGTTGATTCCGACGAAACCTTTTACATGTTGCCATTGTAAATCCATTTGGATAATGCTTGCTAAAGCTGTGTATTTCTTTTATGAAATATGACAGCTTAACGGAAAATCGCTTTCCTGAAAAGGAAACCTTTCGGAGGATGTTTATAACATTCTATCGGTTTTGTCGTACCATAACAAGCAAACAAGGTTTGCAGGTTATTCGATCCATGTATGGATTGAATCAAGCATAGGTTCTAGGAATTATCGTTTTGATGTAATCATAATGGAGTATGATTTAATTCAAAATGAAATGATTCTTGTGTATATAAGGAGGTTAGTGGGAGAGCACTGATAATGAAATTCCCATAAAGCAATCGGTGAAAGCTTGGCTTTCATAAGAAATTCTCCGTAGAATTCTGGGGAGTAACAACCTTTATTCAAGGAATAAAGATCTACTGGGATAGATTTGGAGTTGTTAACACTCTCCGGGAAATTGTACATTTAAAATGTACTTGATATGGTGTCTCATACGCTTTGAGCATATGGAGGCACAATCAGGACAATCCAAGTGATAGTCATTAGATTGAAGTTAAGGACATCTATTAGTATCTTAGAGAACTAAAGATGCAGTCTTAAATTATGGAGTAGGAGAACTTGAAGTGACTAGGATCACTGCTGCAAGATTCCTAACCGGTAAATATTGCTGTACTATAAAGTTTGAATAACGGGACAGTAAGCTGGAAATATTCCGAGCAAGATAACTGTTGCCGAATAAACAACAAATGCGGATTATTGATGTAGTTGAGGCAGCAATAGAAGCCATTTGGGTCGATAATAAATCTAATTAGATTAGATATGATTTTGTTAGCAGCTGAGCTAGGTATCAGCACAGGCTAAAGAATTAATGGTCTCATCAACGATCCAGATATATACTTCTATATTCATCTGATTCGATCGGATCATACATCGTGGCGATGTGATGATCATATAAATCGCGTCAGATGATAATCATGCAAATCTTCTGACGAAAACCTTTTCTCAGCAATTTGAGCAAACCGTACATAGTTCGAGTGTACGACACTAGAGTGACTGGCTATGTGCCAAGTGGGAGATTGTTGGATAATATGACCCATAGCGTCACTATTTGTACAGATCACGGTGTTGTTGTACAAATTAACTATGTGACAAGGAAATTGCACTCTCATCATTTGTGATTAGATCACCATAGATGTATAAATGAAGAGAGGTCCATATGATTAGTTCCTGGATTGAGATGATATGAGACAGTATCAGTCCACGAAGGATTAATCATTAAATATCCCTAGTCGTAGTATTATCGAGACAGGACATCGACAATGCGGAATAGGCTAGTATTGCACTTGTGTGCGTTGTGAGGGCACAACGGCATAATTCTCATATATATAAGTATTGGATACTTATGCAAGTGCGATAGGAGGTTGTGTTTCACCGATGGTACGGGAAACAGCTTCGCTCTGGATAGACCCCTCGGAATCCCATTGGTATTATGACTATGTGTCTATGGGAGGCGGAAATCAGGGTAGGTGCGACAATCGGTAGACTTTGGTCTTGGTGGTACAGGGCTTTAACCGGTTCTGCGTACACCACTTCTGGGTTTATCAGAAAGTCGTAGAGTATTGGGTGTGATGTCAAGACGGAAATATCACTCCAGTCATAGTGGAGATGATGTCACGTAGGATACGGTATTAGTACTCTTAAGTGTTGCGCAACTATCGGGATATTATGACTAGGTCATGCATATCCGATTATAGAGACTAGTTACCAGACATCCGACATGTGCTTCGGACGGGGCAGACACTTATCTAGCCCTAGCCTTAGCACGTGACAATCCGATACTGGGCCGATATGCACGATACTTTGTATACTATGCCTGATACAGATCTATATATTCCTGTAAGAATATTTCTGGAGAATTGGGTAGGCATGGCGCTTTGCTAGAAGCCAACCTTGTATTGTAAATCGGTATAAACGTAGTACGCGATACTTACGTGTTCGGATAGTCCGACGACCGTATTTACTGCCAACATATCCGGAGATCTCATGGGTCGGTTCCTGAAGATTCACCGATGACGTATGACTCACACTTTAATTAATCTGGGATTAATTCGATGAGAGAGAAAATAATCTGGGATTAATTATGGAGATATTTTATCTCGGATAAAATATCTTTAAAGAGAGAGAACGATTAATTTGGAATTAATCGATAAATTAATATATTCGATATATTATAACGAAATTAAATTTCGACGCGGAATTGAAATTAGATTTTAATTCGGGCGAACGAATTAATTTAGAATTAATTCGTTAGCGACGTGAATAGTGAATTCGCTAGGCGTAATCATTTAATTACGACGCAACGAAAAATTCGTTAATTTGGAATTAACGAACCCGAGCCAGGGATTGTTTGCGAGCGCATTCGCATTTCGAATTCGAGTGCGGCACACGCAAGTCAAATCAAGCGTCAAATCGCAAGTCACATCAAGTGTCAAATCACATGTCACTTTGAGTGATGTGACATTTGAGTGATTGATGTGAGTTGATTTGTGGTGATTGACAAGCATTTAATGCTTTGCTTTTTGAAATTAAAATTGGTAAATGGTTTAATATTTTTGGAAAATATAAACCCTTTACATTTTTTTTATTTCCCACTAATTCTTTCTCTCTCTGATTTACGGTTTTGGCACTCTTTGGAGCCAAAAACCCATCTTCTTCTCTCTCGGTCTTGGACCGATTTCTTCATCTCTTTCTCTGGTTTGATCGAAAGAAATTGGAGAAGCAATGATCTTGTTACAAGATCTATGTGCTAGCACACTCATGGAGGAATACAAAGGTGATAGGGAAGTGAGTTCGTGAGCTTGGAAGCTTGAAGCTTGGAGCTTCAATGGTGTCCATCAATGGTCGAACCTTGGAGAAGCCGAACCAGTCACCACCGTGCAGCCCCTACCACGCGCAGCTCACTGCCGAGCAAGGGAGAGCAGTTCGTGGTCCATCTTCGTTGCATCTCTACCGATCCATGTGAGTTTTTCCGCACCTCATTTGGTTGTATTCAACTCGTTTTTATGCATGATTTATGATCCTTGGGACTTGATTGAAACTCAACATTACCCTTAGGAAAGGTATATGAGGCATGGAGATCATTAAGGTCTCATATACAATTCAGAGCATATGAAAAGAGAGAGGCTCTAGGCAATAAGGTAGGAGTGGAATTGTTAAGAATATACATTGAATAAGAGAGTACTTGTCTAATGGTGACAAGAATACATGAGTACTAGGGTGTATTTCCAGTTTTAGGTTCAGTAGTACTACATATCTTTGTACAAAGTTTGCTTGCTGTGTTAACATAACTAAGGACGTTAGAGTACCAAGCTTTTTCATTTAAGAAATGAAGAAAAACTATAGTAGGAAAAGAATTATAGAAGGTATGGCAATAAGCCCCCTAAGTGTCAAAATAAGGCCGAAATACCATCAAATATGGACTTGAAATGAGAATAGTTAGTACAATCAGTGTGTTTCTTCGAGTGATGTACACAGGCAAGAGCAAGATGAAACATGACTCAAAACAATTTACTAGTAGCATAAGGCGAATAAGGACCAGGCAGTTAATCAGGACATGACAGTAAAAGGACCATACGGATACTTCAAGCTCAGGTATTTTGAGTTTTAGCTAGACAAGTTAACCGAAGACGTTATAATGATCTATCAATGATCAAAAGAATAAGATCTCACTTTAATACAATTATAGGTTTCCCTAGACAGCGCGGTCCTTCTCAAATAAATTCATGATAACGACATATCGAACGTAAGAGTAAATATGGTATAGTACCCCTGAGTGAGATTATCATAGGATAAGTAATGACGATATTATTTGCTAAAGAAGGTTTGCTAAAGAGAAACAGTTTTATGAGAATCTCATAGTTTTACAAAAAGAAAGGATTTCCAAAAAAGCTTTACATAAAGAAAACAATTTATAGAAAAGTTTTACAGAAAGAAACTTGTTTCCAGACAAGAAAAAAAAGTTTTCAGACTTATCGGTTTTCTTGAGATTTCATAACAACGAATTTATTAAAAAGCATTTATGTTTCAATTTTAAACCGTCCACTCACTAGGTTGTTCAAATGATCTAACCCCCCCCACTCTTAGTATTTTCTGTCTGGAAGGTTTACCCGGAGGACGAGCTCGAGAGGATAGATACTGATGGCAGTCAGTAGGGTATTTGGGTCCACCAGGTCGAGCTTAGAGATTCAGCACAGTCAGTGTCAAAGTAAAGTGGCATGCATACATTAGTGTTGTATACGTAATTATAATATGTTAAAAGTGTCCATTACAGAATTGTAAAGAGAAGTGTATTTGAGTACACAGTTATGATTAATAAAAGCATTTTATATTATTGAGTTGGGCTATGGTCCCTATGCATGGATTTGCATTTAGATGGTTTAGTAGTGATGAATATAGTCAGGAAGTCAAAGGCTCAAAAGGATAGGTCTGTCTATTCCCTGTCGGTAGCATCTCTAAGAGGGGGATGTTACAGTTACGTCCGACCATACTTTTTGAATGGCTGGCCAGCATTATTTATATCTCCATTCAAGTATGATGGGCATAAAGAATATCTGGCCACCTCATTGTATTCTACAGCTTCTATTTTTACTATCATCAGATGTTTTATGCCCCAGTTTCTCCTTTTACTGCTCGATGCAACTCACCTGAAGTTTGGTGGTAGCTATGCCAGTGTCCGGAAATGGTATAATGATTTCTCACAATCCGTAAGGGCTCGGATTGCCATGAT
Source organism: Zanthoxylum bungeanum (assembly GCA_019454045.1). Classification (NCBI taxonomy): domain Eukaryota; kingdom Viridiplantae; phylum Streptophyta; class Magnoliopsida; order Sapindales; family Rutaceae; genus Zanthoxylum; species Zanthoxylum bungeanum. The sequence continues at coordinate 11,434 of SKCR01019168.1, read as the reverse complement.
AGGGTTTTTGGATTTTCTAGGTCCATATGATCGAATAATAAACATGAAATATGTGCGAATACTAATCGAGAAAGTCACGGAATACTTACATCGAGAGGTTGAGCGACGCTACAACGAACAAAATCTTCATTCTGCCCACTGCACTGGTCAAGCCAAAACAACAGTTCAATCTCACTAGTTCGGCCTTTTGGCCTCCTTTGTCAAGCTCCAAGCTTCGTCGAACGATTCCCAGCTCATGGGTGAACTTCCCTATCACCTTCGCATGTCTCTCGGAGTGTTAGCTCTCTTGATTTTTGCCGCAAAAACCAAGCATTTGACTTCCCTTTTCCTTCACTTCCACGACAGTGAACTGCCAAGAACCAGAAGAAAATAGCAGCCCCAAGGGCGTGAGATGGAGAGGAAATAGGGGAGAGAGAGAGATATTTGTGTTATGTTTTTTTTTTTACTTAAAATTGGTAAAATGATTTCCAAAACCTATACACCAATTTTTCCCTGCAAAAACAAATCATTAAATGCCAACCACACACATCAACTTGCCATCAATCCATCACTCATTGAATAGTGACTGGCGTCAATCACTCAAAGTGAAAGACATCCATCACTTGATTGACGAATGATGTGACGTTAGATGCGACTAGCGATTTGACGCTTGATTTGATTTGCCGCACTCGAATTCGAAATGCGAATTCGCTCACAAATAATCTCGGGCTCAGGTTCGCTAATTCCAAATTAACGAATTTTCCGTTGCGTCGTTATTAAAACTAATTTAATTAAATAATCATGCCAAGCATAATTAATATTCACGTCCCTAACGAATTAATTCTAAGTTAATTCGTTCGCCGGAATTAAAATCTAATTTTAATTCCGCGTCGAAATCCAATTTCGTTTAATATATCAAATATATTAATTTACCGATTAATTCTAAATTAATCGTTATCTCTCTTTAAATGATATTTTATCCCAGATATAAAATATCTCCGCAATTAATCCCAGATTAATTTTCTCTCTCATCTAATTAATCCCAGATTAATTAAAAGTGCGAGTCATACGTCATCGGTGAATCTTTGGGAAGCGACCCATGAGATCCTCGGATATGTTGGCAGTAAATACGGTCGTCGGACTATCCGAACACGTAAGTACCAAGTACTATGTTTTACCGATTTACAAGACAAGGTTGGCCTCTAGCAAAGCGCCATGCCTACCCAATTCTCCGGAAATATCCTTACAGGAATAAAGATCTATATCAGGCGTAGTATACGTAGTATTGCGTATTTCTGTCCAGCATCAGATGATCACATGCGAGGCCTGGGGCTGGTACAGTGTCTGCCCTGTACGAAACATATATCGGATTACTAGCAACTAGTCTCTTTAAAATCGGATAATCATGACAAGTCATATTATCCCGACGGTTGCAACCTTATATAGAGAGCCAGTTCTGTATCCTTGCGCGATCATCAACTCCATATGACTGGAGTGACACTTCCATCTCGACATCACACCCAACACACTACGATTCGCGATATACCCAGAATTGGCGTACACAGAAACGGTTTAAAGCCCTGGACGGACCTCAACCAAAGTATATTGATTGTCGTATGCATAGCGGTTGCAAGTCTCAGGTTAAGACCAAATACACCTACCCTGATTTCGGACTCCATAGACACATAATCTACTACCAATGGAATTCTGAGGGGGTCTTATCCAGAGCGAAGCTATTTCTCGTACCATCGGTGAAACATAACCTCCTATTACACTTGCATGAGTATCTACCCATACCAAATTATGAGAACTATGATGTTGTGCCCTCACAACGCGCACAAGTGTAATACTAGTCTTTTACGTATTCATCGATGTCGAATCTCGATAATACTCTGACTATGAATATTTAATGATTTACCCTTCGTGGATTGATTACTGTCCATATCATTCTTAATCCAGGAACAAATCATAAGGACCTCTCATCATTTATATATCTAGGTGATCTAATCACAAATGATAAGAGTGCAATCTCCTTTGTCATATAGTTAATTTGTAAACAACACCATGATCTGTACAAATAGTGACGCTATGGGTCATAATTGTCCAACAATCTCCCATTTGCCCTATAGCCAGTCACTCGAGTGCTTGACACCCGAACTATATACGGTTGGCTAAAATTGCTGAGGAAAGGCTTTCGTCAGCGGATTTGCATGATTATCATCTGATGTGATTTATTCGATCATCACATCGCCACGATGTATATTTCGAACGAATCAGATGAACAGTCGAAGTATATATCTGGATCGTTGATGAGACCATTAATTCGTTAGCCTGTGCTCAAGCCTAACTCAGCCGCTAACAGAATTATATTTAATCTAATTAGATTTATTATCGACACAAATGGCTTCTATTGCCGCTTCAGCTGCAGCAATAACCTGCATTTGTTGTTTATTCGGTAACAGTATCTTGCTTGGAAGATTTCCAGCTCACTGTACGTTATTCAAACTGTATAGTACTGTTTGCGACTTATAGTCGTCTTATCGATTTAGGAAACTTGCAGTAGTGATACCTGTCACAACAAGTTCTCATTCTCCACAGATTAAGACAGCATCCTTAGTTCTCTAAGATACTAACGGATGTTCTAACATCAATCCAGTGACTATCACTCGCATTGGCCTGTTTGTGAATCCATATGCTTAAAGCGTATGAGACACCAGGTGCGTATATTTTTCAATGTACGATTCCACGGAGAGTTTTCGAAAGCCAAGCTTTCACCGATTGTATTATGGGAATATCATTTCCAATAAATGACATATTATCATTATTTTTATAGGACGGCCACTGTCAGTGCGCTCCCACTAACCCTCTTATATACACAAGAATCACTTTGTTTTGAAATAAATCATAAACTATTATGATTACATCAAAACGATAATTCCAAGAACCTATGCTTGCTTCAATCCAAACATGGATCGAATAACCCGCAAACCTTGTTTGCTAGTTTTGGTACGAAAAAGCCGACAGGATGTTGTAAACATCCTCCAAAAGGTTTCCTTTTCAGGAAAGCGATTTTCCCGTAAAGCTGTCATATTTCATAAATGAAACACGCAGCTTTAGCAAGCATTATCCAAATGGATTTACCGTGGCAACAGTTAAAAGGTTGAATCGTAATCAGCACAATGTTGATAACGATACCTTTCCGCTAAAAGCCTAGCTTTATACGTTGGTATGTTGCCATCCATGTACGTCTTCCTTGAAGACTTATAAGTACCAATAGGCACAATGCCTTACGGTACATCAACTAGTATCCAAACTAAGTTGATATACATGGAATCCATTTCGGACTCATGACACTTTGTCATAATAGGGAGTTGATACCTTGTATCACTTCCTCATACGTATTCAGTTGGTATTCCTCAATAAGATAGACATCTTTATTAGGTGAGATCGGAAACCCATACCCCAGGTTGTTTTCTGACTCTCTCCGACCTATGCGGTTCTTGTGTATTCGAAGATTATGGTATAGTTCCATCCTTGATGAACTATATGTGTTCCATTAGGATTCGATGTCTGGACAATATTACTCTTATTTTCATCGAGTTTTACCATCCTCCCACTTATCACTGCATATCAATATTCCTCTTAGGAAAACTGCATGGTGAGCAACAATCTAATTGTTCTCTAGTGAGATATACAAGTACAATACTTTTGGTATCCCTCGGATAACCTACAATTGGCACTTATCCAATTTGGGTTTTAGTTTGGTATCATCCAAACATATGCCCAGCATTCCCAAATTTACAGGAATGAGAAACCTGGTTTCTTTCCTGTTCATATTATAATGATATCTGTCAAACAGATTATATGGAACCTTATTCTAAATAAGTTCTGCACTGATTATGCTTATCCGTTGAAGGAAATGGTAGCTCAGAGCGACTCATGATTAACCTTATCATGTCCAACAAAATTCGGTTACTCAGTTCGGACACACCGTCAGGATGACATTTTCCGAGAGGAGTCCTCATTGAAAGAATATATACTCTTTCAAGTATATTAGAAACTTGTTGCTTAAGTATTTTCATCATGGTCTAACTGTGACAATTTAATACTTTAGCCGATCTATTTGTCTATTTCGTGTCGAAACTTTAAAAGTTTTCGATTTGTGTTCTTCAAAAGAAACACATAACCATAACACGATGCCACATCCGTATAGGTCACGAAATATTCATATCCACATCGAGCCTAGCTAGACATGGGCCCATTTGCTTCACTATGAACTAGGGCTAACAGATAGGTGGGTTTTACACTTTTACCAAGTAAATGTGTTTTAGGCACTTTGCCTAATAAACTAGATTCGTAGACTTTATTTGATTGGGATCAAATCAGTCCTGGTACCCGCTCTTCAAAAGTGCGGATATACGATTCTTGTTTAATTGTGTCCCTGAAAATAATGCCACAATTAGTTTCTTCTGATCAAATCAGTTTGAGCTATTTGTTTGTCATGTTATACGTTTGAGATTTATTTATATTAAAAATATAAATTCTGTTATTCACATCTAATGTGTTTATCTCAATATCATCTTTATATAATGAAATACTTAGTGTTCTAGAATATAAAGGTTCACCCGCAACGGGTTAAACACTGATATAGAGATAATGTATCTAGTCAAACTAGTTACATTATAATAGTTTCCTAATCCTACTCATAGCAGATTCTGAACATCAGTATATATTTATGTACCACACTAAGTATTTAAAATCCAATTTCAATACTTGTAGTGAACATAATCTTGACAAACATATTTGAAGTCAGAGCCTTGCTCGTTCTTCAATTCCTTCATGTCTGCTTTGTCCAAACGGCAGTCACGCTTCCGCGATCCCGTTTGCCACATTAAGGCAGATATTTTGGGATATGTCCTTTATCTTCCCAGAATATTATAATGATATTGTCTTTGCCCTTTTCACATTCCAGTAGCCTTTGGCCAAGCCTCGGGTTTCTGGAATATCGAAGTAAGGTGCGCCTTGCGCTACTTGCCTAATTGCAAAGTTTGACTTTATCTCCTTGAGAATAGTCATTAACCCTCCAAGAGTTAACTTTCGCAATTTTAGTACTTCTAAAATCTAAACATAGATTTATGAAGATCCTTCAATTTCAGTATCATACTTTAAAGATCTAATCCTTAGTTCTGATTCAGAAATTAAGGAGTCTACTGCGGTAAGTATTATGGATTAAGCACTAAAGTTATCATCACATAATCTTCCAAAGATTATGCTCTACTGTTTGCTTAACTTCGGGCTTAGGCTTAATATGTTATTTTATCCAATAAAGTAACTTATTATTTTTCCAGGACCATCCTGAAATTTTATTCCCAATTTGAAAATTAAAACCATTTAAATACATTTTCCCCAGGATTATGTTTTAAATGTCAATCTTTCAATTTTATCTTGATTCTAATAGTCCAACTATTTAATCAACGATATCGGTACTATTTATTATAATGATTACAATAGTCCAACTATTTAACCAACTATAATTTAATAGATTAAGATCAATTATATTGATTACTATAATCCAATTATAAAATCAACTATAAATGAATAGTTTGAATATAGTCCAACTATTTATTAAAACAACATTTTAAATATTAGTCCAACTAACATTTAATTTATTTGACGAATGATATTTGTTTTGAGCGCGTATGGCGAGTAATTGAACGAATACTGAAAATTCAATTCTTGCCTCCCACTATTTTTCGGCGAGCCTCTAACCCTCTGTCGAGTACTCGGGAAACCGCGTTTCCTAGTGGGCTAGGATCCCGTTAAATATCACACAATCTTGACTTTGGCCAATAAATTGTATGATAATTAACTAGGTAGATCTCTAAGATCGATTGGATCCAATCTAATTCCCAGATCCGGTAGGGGGACTGTTAGACATTATGTCCCATAGCGTCACTGTTTGTAAATGATATTGTATTATTGTACAAAATTAACTATGTGATTATGAAATTGCCTTTTGCCGTTTTGTAATATTTTTACTTTGACTAATAAATGGCGAAAGTCCATATGATTAATACTGGATTGAGATGATATGAGACAGTATCAATCTATAAAAGTTTAATCATTAAATATCCCTAGTCGGAGTATTATCGAGATCGGACATCGATAATGCGGAATAGACTAGTATTGCGCTTGTGCACGTTGTGAGGGCACAACAGCATAGTTCTCATATATTTAAGTATTGGATACTTATGCAAGTGCAATAGGAGGTTGTGTTTTACCGATGGTACGGAAAACAGCTTCGCTCTGGATAGACCCCGCGGAATCCCATTGGTAGTATGTCTGCGTGTCTATGGGAGGCCGCATCAGGGTAGGTGTATATGGTCTTAACCTGAGACTTACATCGCTAGTACTTGCGACAATCGGTAAACTTTGGTTTTGGTGGTTGGGGACCCTAACCGGTTCTGTGTACACCTCTTCTGGTTTATCGAGAATCGTAGTGTACTGGATGTGATGTCAAGATGGAAGTATCGCTTCAGACATATGGAGGTGATGATCACGCAGGACACAGAACTAGTACTCTATAAAAGGTTGCAACCGTCGGGACAATATGACTAGGTCAGGATTGTCTGATTTAAAGAGACTAGCTGTTTGATGTCCGATATATGTTTCGTACGGGGCAGACACATCTCCAGCCCCAGGCCTAGCATGTGATCATCTGATACTGGATCGATGTACGCAATACTACGGTATACTACGCTTGATACAGATCTTATATTCCTATAAGAATATTTCTGGAGAATTGGGTAGGCATGGCGCTTTGCTAGAAGCCAACCTTGTCTTGTAAATCGGTAAAGACGTAGTACGAGGTACGTACGTGTTCGGATTATCCGACGACCGTATTTACTGCCAAAATATCCGGAGATCTCTTGGGTCGCTTCCTGAAGATTCACCTATGATATTTGATTCGGACTTAATTAATCTTGGATTAATTGCGGAGAAACTTTATCTTGGATATAAGTGCCTAATTTAGAGAGAGAACGATTAATTTGGAATTAATCGATAAAATTATTGTATTCGATATAATAATCGAAATTCGATTTCGACGCGAAATTAAAATTAGATTTTAATTCGGGCATACGAGTTAATTTAGAATTAATTCGATAGCGACGTAAATAATAATTTCGCCAGGCGCAATTATTTATTAAATTCGGTTTAATTAACGTCGCGACGTAAGCTCGGTATTTCGGAAATATCGAACCCGAACGCGTGAGTGGACGTGGGCCCACTTTCATTGGGAAACGTGTGGGGCCCACATGACACTTGTCATTATATGCATTATTTAATTGATAAGGCATTGCATGGTGATAGTGTGCATTACACTCAAATGCATGCATGGAGTTTGAGTGTTTGACACTCTAAGCCATTGCATGGTTTGTGTCATAGATTTATTATTAATTTAATAAAATTATGGCATAAATATAAATTGATTTTTGGTAAAACAAAATCAATTACACAAAACTCTTTCTCTCTCAAATTTCTTCACATTGCCGTGAACTCCATGGAAGGACAAAGGAAGATTTGATCTTCTAATCTCCATTTTTGCTAGCACAAGCAAGGGATCAAAAGAGGTGATAGGGAAACCATCAAAGAGCTTGGAATACAAAAGCTTGGAGCTTCAAGTCTTCTTCCTCCTCTTGGCCGAATCTTCCACACTTGGAGCTTCCACCATTTGATCATCTTCTTCATCACATAGCTTTGTAAGTATGATTCCGCCATTGCTTCAAGTCTTATATATATATTCATTTATAGTATTTCACATGCTTAATCTTTGTTTGGGACATATTATAGAAACCAACAATGGTATCATTGAGCTAGGTTTAAGCATGAAATACTTAGGTTAAAATTTGGGTAAAATTGATTGAAGCATGTTCTTGTGAAATTTGATGAATAAGTATGCTTATATGTATGTTAAATGACATTATATGAAATCAATTTTATGAAAAATGCATTGGATGATTTTTCCCCAAAAATTTGACCTTGGCCGAATGGTATGTTACATTTGATGTATTGGAATTTTTTGTGTTTAAGATCATTGGATGACTTAGAACGTATACGGGACGTAGATTAGTAATTCAATCGGATTGAAAAACAAATCGACACAAAATACTTACCTTGGCCGAATCTACAAGGACATGAAATGGAGTTGTTTTTTTTTTGATAAAATTAATGTTGGACATTTATTTTACAAAATACATGATTAATAAATTAAATGGGTATTTTTGAAATATTTGGTTTAATGTATTAATCTTGGTATTACACTTTAATTAATTGGACTTTAATGTTTGGAATATTAAAATTTAATTAATGGGCTTAATTGGTGCATTGGGCTTTTAATATTGTATTTGGGCATAATGGGCTTGGTTGGACCAAGTAGATTTGGGCCAAAAGGATTGGATCCAATTTGGGCCTAAATCACTCCATTAAGTCCAAATATAATATAATGGGCTTTAATAATTTAATTGGGCCTTATGGGCTTAAAATTGGTTTTATGGCACTTAAGGGTGATTCCTTATTTGGGCTTGGTAATTGGGTTTGACCCACATTGACCAAAGCCCAAGCCTTAATAAATCAATTCTAAGCCCATTTGACTTGAATAAATTCAACATTGGATGTTAGTTGGGCTTTGAGACCCAATAGGATTAGATTTAGAATCTAAGTCTTTAAAGCAAATTAAAAGTGTAAACATTTAATTTGGAATTAAATAAATGATTAGTATTGAATACGAATTAAATAAGATTTAATAAGTAGTTCGATATAATTCGCGAATTCGTACCTTATGTACTTATTCTCAATCGAGTTGGACTCGCGCAAAATCAACCGTTGTTTGAACATTGGATGATCACTTTAACTAAGACTAATTAATTGGATTAGATTGGTTGTAAAAGCATGTCTTGTTTGAATATATATGTATGTGATGAATGAATAGTGTATATCGGATGGATATTAGAAGGGAAAGGGTAATTTTAGAAATTATTGTAAATTTGGAATTTATAAATTGGACCTGCGTGTCCAGCCTTATCTCTTTATCTCTTTGTATTCTCTTCTCACCTAATCCCCTCAATGTAAATGAGGTTTCTTTTATTGTATTATGTAATTGGGTAGTTGTAGAATAGCTCTGCGGGGAGAGGAAAGGGAGTGATTTGTTCTAGGAACAAGTTGTTTATATATCCATCCGCATATCACTATTACTTTACTTTACGCGCTTTATGATGTTTTAGAAGCATGCTTAAGGGTGTATGATGATGAGACCTAACAAAGATAAATTAATTGGTTGCCAATTACGCGCAAAATCCCTCAAACAATATTAAGCAATTTTCCTTCCATTGAATGATTCTTTCTCAAGATCCGAAATTGGCATTGGTTTGTTGGCCAAAGTCAAGACCTTTGTCAATTGAGGATGTGTTTGAATCATGAGAATTTTGTTCCACATCGGTGTCCTGTCCAAGTTGTGATTTGTTGGCCAAAGTCAAGATCACTTCTTGTCCATCGACATTGATTACGAAATTTTCCTTGTCAATGGGTCCCGCTTAACTGGAATCATTAGGTTTGTTGTGCCAAAGCCAAGACTTAGTTGATTCAGAGGAAATGGTTAGGAAAATGTATTGGATACATTGACATATGTATTAGATATATATGTTTCGGACTTGGATGTCCACCTACCGGATCTAGGAATTGGATGGGATCCAATTGATCTTCGAGATCTACCTAGTTAAATATCATACAACTTGTTGGCCAAAGTCAAGGTTGTGTGTTATTTAACGGGATCCTAGCCCACTAGGAAATTAGATTTCCCGAGTTGTCTACAGAGGGTTAGAAACTTGAAGAAAATAGTGGGAGGCTATTTTTGAATTTACAATTTCGTTCAGATACTTAGCCTTACGCGTCTTTCAAAATCATTTTCGTCAATATTTTAATAATTAGTTGGACTAATATATTGTTATTTTTTTGTAACAGTTTGACTGTACCCATAACATCGTTGACTTTATAGTTGGACTATAGTTGTCAAGATGATTGGCAAAGGTAATATCCGCGACATAATCATGGGTGATAATGTCTTCAAAGGGACAAACTTTGCCGACTGGGAAATGAACCTCAAGATAGTGCTTGGGGCTGAGAGGATACTGTATACTATTCAGAGACCTCTCCCGCCTAAACCCACTGAGCCACTGGAGCTAGAGTTATGGAAGACTCATAGTGATGATTGTGACCAAGCTCAGTCAGTTATGCTAGCTGCAATGACCAGCATTTCAGACGCCAGAATAGGGACTTGGATCCCTATAACATGATGGCAAGATTGCGTGATCTTCACCGCCACCAATAAGCGGATGAAGAGGTACGAGCTAGTAAGGAAACTCTTCCGCTCCCGGATGACAGATGGCGCATCAGTTGAAGCCCATGGGACTCAAATGATCGCCGATATTGATGAGTTGGCCAATATGGGAATAGTCTTGGAGGCTGAGCTAACTATAGATATGATCTTGCAGTCACTTCCTGATACTTGGAAACAAATCATAGTCAACTATAAGTTGATGGATACAGATGACACTCTTGGAGAGCTGTTATCTATCTTAAAGGAGTCCGAAAGGGAACTCCTAAAGGGGAGCAAGCGCGAGGCGCATTTTGCATCGACCTCTCATGCGCCAAAGGGTGGCCCGAAGGCAATTGGAGGTGCAAGGAAGAAGAAGTTCAAGAAAAAGGGCAAAGGCAAGTTGACAGTGGCTTCTAGGAAGCCAAAGGACAAATCTCAGGACATCTGCCTCAACTGCGGCAAGAGGGGTCACTGGAAATGTGACTGCCGAATGGGCAAAGGGCAGAAGGAGGATATCAAGGATGGCAAGGCTATCGCTTCTGGTATGTTTGTTATTGAGATAAATATGAATACTTCTAGTTTTAAAAATTGGATTTTTGATTCTGGTTGTGGTGCTCATATTTGTACTGATGTGCAGGATCTGCAGGATAGCAGGGTGCTGGCATCCGGGGAGATGGATCTACGGGTTGGAAACGGAACACCAGTTGCTGTTTTGGCCATAGGGACTTTTGTTTTAGAACTGCCCTCGGGGCATGAACTTAAACTTTTGAACTGTTATTATGTACCTAGTTTAACTAGGAATATTATATCTGTATCCTTGTTAACCCAGCAGGGTTACACTTTTGTATTCAGGAACACTGGGTGTTATTTATATAAAAATGATGCAGAAATTTGCACAGCGTGTTGCAAATAACGGTCTTTATATTTTGAATATAAATGAATCTCCTAAAATGACAAACAAAAGGCTCAAGAGAATAATCTAAAAGATGAAGCTTATATGTGGCATTTGTTGGAGTTCAATCATGTCCCAAAGATCACAAAACATGCATAAAAACCACATATGAACACATCAAAGGAGGTGCG
>SKCR01019167.1:0-50280 GCA_019454045.1 Zanthoxylum bungeanum | reverse complement strand
ATTGGATCAATTTGATTAAATTGTGTTTGGAACATTTTTCCCAAAATTTCTTTCTTGGCCGATAATGTCAATGTGGCCAATGTCTTGAATTTTTTTATTTTTGATCATTGGATGACTTGAATCAATTGGGAATGTTGATTTAATATTGATTGTGGATTCAATTGGATTGAAATCGAAATCGATTTAAAATTCCTTATGATTGCCGAGATGATAAGCATGTATTGGGTTTGATTTTAATTAAATTGGTTTGGACATGATTTATATTAATGAGCATGATTAATTGTACAATTTGGTGTTTTGGAAATATTGATTTGGGTAATTCATAATGCTATACACTTTAGTTTAATTAAATGTGAAATTGGATTTTGTAATTTAATTCAATTGGCCTATTTTGTAAATTGGGCTTGTTATGTTGTTATTAGGCTAATTGGGCTTGGTTTTACCAAGTTAGGTTTGTAGCCAAATGGATTGGATCCAATTGGGCCCAAAACCGTTTCCATAAAGCCCCAATGCGACTTAATGGACCTTTAAAGTTTAATTGGGCCTATGGGCCTAAATTGATTTCTGGCCTATGGGTTACCTCCCGGATTGGACTTTGGTATTGGGTTTGACCCGAGTTGACCAAAAGTCCACGCCTTAAGATTAATTAAAATCCCATTGGACTTTAATCAAATTGACGTTGGCCGTTTAATCGGGCTTTGAGACCCGTAACGATTAAATTTGGAATTGAAGTCGTAAAAGTTCATTAATAAATTGTAATATTTAATTTGGAATTAAATAGCGAATTAGAAATGAAATGCATATTGAATTGGATTTAATTATGTAGTTTAATTTAATTCGAGAATTCGTACTTTGAGTACTTATTCGCAAAACGAGTTTGACTCGAGCAAAATCAAATCGTGTTTGAACATTGTGTTGGATAATATGACCCATAGCGTCACTATTTGTACAGATCATGGTGTTGTTGTACAAATTAACTATGTAACAAGGAAATTGTACTCTCATCATTTGTGATTAGATCACCATAGATGTATAAATGAAGAGTGGTCCATATGATTAGTTCCTGGATTGAGATGATATGAGACAGTATCAGTCCACGAAGGATTAATCATTAAATATCCCTAGCCGGAGTATTATCGAGACAGGAGATCGATAATGCGAAATAGGCTAGTATTGCACTTGTGTGCGTTGTGAGGGCACAACGGCATAGTTCTCACATATATAAAGTATTGGATATTTATGCAAGTGCGATAGGAGGTCGTGTTTCACCGATGGTACGGGAAACAGCTTCGCTCTGGATAGACCCTTCGGAATCCCATTGGTATTATGAATATGTGTCTATGGGAGGCCGCAATCAAGGTAGGTGTGTAAAGTCTTAACCTGAGACTTACATCGCTAATACTTACGATAATCGATAGACTTTGGTCTTGGTGGTACAGGGCTTTAACCGGTTCTGCGTACACCACTTATGGGTTTATCAGAGAGTCGTAGTGTATTGGGTGTGATGTCAAGACGGAAGTGTCACTTCAGTCATAGTGGAGATGATGTCACGCAGGATACGGTATTAGTGCTCTTAAGTGTTGCGCAACCATCGGGATGTTATGACTAGGTCATGCATATCCGATTATAGAGACTAGTTACCAGACATCCGACATATGCTTCGGACGGGGCATACACTTATCCGCCCCAGCCCTAGCACGTGACTATCCGATACTGGGCCGATATACACAATACTACGGTATACTACGCTTGATACAGATCTATATATTCTGTAAGAATATTTCTGGAGAATTGGGTAGGCATGGCGCTTTGCTAGAAGCCAACCTTGTCTTGTAAATCGGTATAAACGTAGTACGAGGTACTTACGTGTTCGGATAGTCCGACGACCGTATTTACTGCCAACATATCCTGAGATCTCATGGGTCGGTTCCTGAAGATTCACCGATGACGTATGACTCGCACTTTATTAATCTGGGATTAATTCGATGAGAGAGAAAATTAATCTGGGATTAATTACGGAGATATTTTATCTCGGATAAAATATCGTTAAAGAGAGAGAACGATTAATTTGGAATTAATCGATAAATTATATATTCGATATATTATAACGAAATTAGATTTTGACGCGAAATTGAAATTAGATTTTAATTCGGGCGAACGAATTAATTTAGAATTAATTCGTTAGCGACGTGAATAGTGAATTCGCTAGGCGTAATCATTTAATTACGACGCGACGAAAATTCGTTAATTTGGAATTAATGAACCCAAGCCCGGGATTGTTTGCGAGCGCATTCGCATTTCGAATTCGAGTGCGGCACGCAAGTCAAATCAAGCGTCAAAATCGCAAGTCACATCAAGCGTCAAATCACATGTCACTTTGAGTGATGTGACATTTGAGTGATTGATGTGAATTGATTTGAGGTGATAGACAAGCATTTTAATGCTTTGCTTTTTGAAATAGAAAAAGTAAATGGTTTATTAAATTTTTTGAAATTATATAAACCTTTTACAATTTTTATTTTCTAATTCATTCTCTCTCTCTCTTTTTACGGTATTAGGTTTTGGAAACCTTTCCCTCCTCTCTTTCCTCTCTTCTTCCTCACGCCCAAGGGGCTGCTGCCTTCCTTTTTTTTTTCTGGTTCAAGACCGAATGCAGTAAAGGAGAAAAGAAGTATCTTGTTGCAAGATAAAGTGCTAGCATACTCATGGAGACATATCAAGGTGATAGGGAAGTGATTTCATGAGCTTGGAATCCATTGTTGAAGCTTGGAGCTCGAAGATGAAGATGGAGTCTACAAACCACCATGACCGAATCTTGAAGCCAACCACGTGGGTTTACCGTGAGCATGACAGAAGAGGAGAAGACAGTGCGCGTTTGTTCATCTTCGGAGCATCCAACCGATCATTGTGAGTCTTTCCGCACCTCATATGATATGTATTCAACTCGTTTTGCATGATTTATGATCCTTGGGACTTGATTGAAACTCAACAATGGTATCTTGAGCCATTTGTGCATAAAACGAATTTAGGGTTCTTGAGCAAAATTTGGGCTTTTTGATTTAAGCATGATTTTGACAAATTGTTTGTTTAGAATGTTTTTATATGAATAACTTAGAGTTATATGTAATCAATTTGAAGAAAAATTAATTGGATTGATTTTCCCCAATTTGCTTATTGTTGGCCAAAACTTTAATTTGGGTAACTCAATTTGAGCATCAAATGATTAAATTGTTTAGTATAGTATGCTTGAATGAGGTTGAATTGATGTTGTGCATAATCAATTTCATGAAATTTGGTTGGATCCATTTTTCCCCAAATTTTGGGCATGACAAATTTGGTTAAACTTGATTTTTGAGCATGTTTAATGAAATTGGATGATTTAGAATGCTTAATGTTGTTTAATTGATGATTGATTAGATCAATTTGATGAAAAATTGTTTGGAACAATTTTCCCCAATTTGCTTGTGATGGCCGAAAATATGAACCCTAATATTGTCTTGGATTTTTCATTTTTTGTTCATTGGATGACTTGCAAATCATTAGGGGATGTTGAATTTATGTTTGATTGGGTTCAATTGGATTGAATTTGATTTGGGCATAATTTCCCTCTTTGGTCGAGACACTTGAAGCATGAAATTGGGATTGATTTTGATCAAATTATGTTGGATATGATTAATTGATGATAAGCATGATTAATTGGACAATTTAGTGTTTTGGAAACTTTGATTTGGGTAATTAATAATGCTATATACACTTTAGGTAATTTAATTGGAAATTTGGAATTTTTGAAATTAAATTATTGGGCCTTAAAATTGGATTTGGACTTTTAAAGTTGTTATTGGTTTTATTGGACTTTGTTGTACAAAGTTGGTTTAGGCCAAAATGGTTGGATCCAATTAGGCCCAAACCGCTTCCAAAAGGCCCAAATGCGACTAATGAACCTTTAACATTTAATTGGGCCTAATGGGCCTAATTAATTTATGGGCTTATGGGGTAACTCCCGGATTGGATTTTGGTTATTCGATTTGACCCGAGTTGACCAAAAGTCCACGCCTCAAGAAATTAATTAAAAGCCCATTGGACTTTAATTAAATTAATATTGGAATTAATCAGGCTTTGAGACCCGTAACGATTAAATTTGGAATTTAAGTCGTAAAGGTTTATTTTATAAAGTGTAATATTTAATTTGGAATTAAATAATGAATTAGAATTAAATACGTATTAAATTGGATTTAATCATGTAATTTATTTTAATTCGGGAATTCGTACTTTAAGTACTTGTTCGCAATACGAGTTTGACTCGAACAAAATCAAATCTTTGTTTGAACATTGGATGATCACTAATTATCAGATTAATTATTTGATTAGATTGATTATAACATGCTTGTATGAATACATGGTTGTGATGTTTGAATAATGTATATCGGATGGATATTAGCTGGGTGGGGCGATTTTGGAAATTGTAATAAATTTGATTTATTAATTGGACCTGCGAGTCCAGCCTTATCTCCTATTTCTTTGTATTCTCTTCTCACCTATTCCCCTCAATGTAAGTGAGGTTTCTTTAGAAGTGTAGTGTAACGGGTAGAATATACAATTGCTAGCCTGGAGAGAGAAAGAGAGAGATTTGATCTAGGATCAATGTGTAAAATATCCATCCGCATATCATTATTATTTTATCATATGCGCTTTATTATGTATTTAGAATGCATGTTTAAGGGTGTATGATGATGAGACCTTAACAAAGATAATAAATTGGTAGCCAATTTGCACGCGAAAAACCCTCGTTAAATATCAAGCGTTTATTTCCTTCCATTGAGTGATTCTTACTCAAGATCCGAGATTGGCAGGGGTTGTTGGCCAAAGTCAAGCCCTTGTCCGTCGAAGATGTGTTTTAATCACGAGGCTTTGTTCCATATCGGTGTCGTGTCCAAGTTGTGGTTTGTTGGCCAAAGTCAAGACCACTTCTTGTCCATTGACATTGATTACGAAGCTTCCATGTCAATGGGACCGCGCTTGACTGGGATCACTAGGTTTGTTGTGCCAAAGCCAAGGCCTAGTTGATTCAGAGGAAAAAGGTTAGGGTATATATTCGATATATAGGCATATATATATATATGTTTAGGACTGGATGTCCACCTACTGGATCTAGGAGTTGGATGAGATCCAATTGATCTTAGAGATCTACCTAGTTAATTATCATACAATTTGTTGGCCAAAGTCTAGATTGTGTGATATTTAACGGGATCCTAGCCCACTAGGAAACACGGTTTCCCGAGTACTCGACAGAGGTTAGAGGCTCGACGAAAAATAGTGGGAGGCAAGAATTGAATTTGCAATACTCGTTCAATTACTCGCCATACGCGCTCATTTAAATTATTTCGTCGTTATATTAAATGTTAGTTGGACTAATATTTAAATTGTTGTTTTAATAAACAATTGGACTGTATTATATACTTGATTATATATAATTGGATTATTTTAATCAATATATTTGAATTAATTAATTTCAGTTTACAGTTATTTTATAATTGGATTATAGTAATCAATGTAACTGAGGTTATTAATTTGGATTATATTTGATTATATAGTTGGACTATTATAATCATTATAATATATATAGTACCATAATCGTTGATTAAATAGTTGGACTATTGTAATCAAGATAAAATTGAAAAGTTGAATATTTAAAATATAATCTGGGATTAAAATATTTTAAATATTTAATTTTCAATTGGGAATAAATAATAGGTTTACTTATTTGATAAAAATAACTTTTATACCTTAAGCCCAAAATTAAGCAAATAAGTAGAGCATAAAATCTTTGGAAGATTTATGTGATGATGACTTTAGTTCTTAATTTAATATACTTGTCATAAATCTAATTTTAGATTTAAGAAGTATTAAAATTGCAATTTATAATTCTTGGAGAATTAATTGACTATTCTAGAGGAGATAAGTCAAATTTTGCAATGGGCATGTAGCACGAGGTGCACATCGTTTCGATATTCTAAAAACCCAAGGCTTCGCCTAAGGTTTCTGAAATATTAAAAGGATAATTGACATATCCCAAAGTGACTACCATTTGGATATGGCAGACACGAAGGAATTAAAGAAAGGGCAAGGCTCTTACTTTAAAAATGTTTGTCTTAGTTATGTTCACGCTAGTATTGAAATTAGATTTTAAATACTTAGTGTGGTACATAAAATGTATGTATTGATGTTCAATCTGCTTTGAGCAGGATACTGACTTCAAGCTGAGATTGCTCTGCGAATCGGAAACGGGACGAAAGTCGCTGTTTCGACCGTAGATACCTAAGTTTAGGAACTACCCTTCAGGTGTGTACTTAAATTAGGAACTGTTATAATGTAACTAGTTTAACTAGAGACATTATCTCTATATCAGTGCTTAATCCATTGTGGATAAACTTTTATATTCTAGAACACTAAGTGTTTCATTATATAAAGATGATACTGAGAAAAACACATTAGATGTGAATAACAGAATTTATATTTTGAATATAATTAAAATCTCAAACATATAAAATGACAAATAAATAGCTCAAATTGATTTGATCAATAGAGACTTATTTGTGGCATTGTTGTCTGGGACACAATTATACAAGACTCGTATATCCACACTTTTGAAAAGTGGATACTAGGACTGATTTGACTATTCAAATAAAGTCTACGAATCTAGTTTGTTAGGTAAAGTACCTAAAACACTGTTTACTTGGTAATAGTATAAGTGCCACCGATCTGTTAGCCCTATTCATGGTGAAGTAAGTGGGCCCATATCTAGCTAGGCTAGATGTGAACATGAATATTTCGTGACCTTAACGGATATGGCATCATGTTATGGTTATGTGTTTCTTTTGAAGAACACAAATCAGAAACTTTTAGAGTTTCGGCACGAAATAGACACACAGATCGGCTATAGTATTATACCGTCACGGTAAGACCGTAATGGAAAATACTTAAGCAATAAGTTTCTTATATACTTGAAAGAGTCTAGTATTCTTTCAAATGAGGACTCCTCCCGGAACACGTCAAAGTGACGGTGTGTCCGAACGGATTAACCGAATATGTTAGACATGATAAGGCTAATCATGAGTCGCTCTGAGCTACCATTTCCTTCAATGGATACAGATAAACAGTGCAATAACTTATTTAGAATAAGGTTCCATAATAATCTGTTTGACAGATTACATATTAGATATGAACGGGAAAGAAACAGGGTTACTCATTCCTGACCATTTGGGATGCTAGGCATATGTTTGGATGATACCAAACTAAGGACCCAAATTGGATAAGTGCCAAATTGGTTATCCTAAAGGAAACCATAAGTATTGTATTTATACATCTCACCAGAGAACAATTAGATTGTTGCTCACCATGCAGTTTTCCTGAGAGGAATACAGACATGCAGTGGTAAGTGGGAGGATAGTAAAACTCGATGAAAATCAGAGTAATACTATTCAAGGCACCTATTCCTAATGGAACATAAATAGTTCATCAATGATGAAACTATTCCATTAATCTTCGAGTACACAAGAACCGCGTAGATCGGAGAGAGTTAGAAAACAACCTGGGGTATGGGTTTCTGATCTCACCTCATTAAGATGTTAATCTTTTAAGGTACACCAACTGATTACGTATGAGGTAGTGATACAAGGTATCGACTCCCTATTATGACAAAGTGTCATGAGTCCAAAATGGATTCCATGTATATCAACAAGTTTGGATACTAGTTGATGTACCATAAGGCATTGTGCCTATTGGTACTTTATAAGTCTTCAAGGAAGACATACATGAAAGGTAACATACCAACGTACTAAGCTAGGCTTGTAAAGAAAAAGGTAGAGTTATCAACATTGTGTTGATTACGACGAAACTTTTTACCTGTTGCCATGGTAAATCCATTTTGAAGATGCTTGTTGATAACTGCATATTTCATTTATGAAATGTGTCAGTTGCAGATCAAAATTGCTTTCCTGAAAAGGAAACCTTTTGGAGGATGCTTACAACATCCTGACGATTTTGTATAACCGACAAACAAGGTTTGCGGGTTATTCTATCTATGTTTGGATTGAAACAAGCATAAGGTTCTTGGAACTGACGTTTTGAAATAATCATAATGGTTTATGATTTGACTCAAAACGAAATAATTCTTGTGTATATAAGGAGGTTAGTGGGAGGGCACTGACAATGAAATTCCCATAAAGCAATTGGTGAAAGCTTGGCTTTCATAGATATTCTTTCATAAGAAATTCTCCGTAGAATTCTGGGGAGTAACAACCTTTATTCGAGGAATAAAGATCTACTGGGATAGATTTGGAGTTGTTAACACTCTCTGGGAAATTGTACATTTAAAATGTACTTGATAGGGTGTCTCATACGCTTCGAGCATATGGAGTCACGATCAGGTCAATCCATGTGATAGTCACTGGATTGAATATTAAGAACATCTGTTAGTATCTTAGAGAACTAAAGATGCTGTCTTAAATTATGGAGTAGGAGAACTTGAAGTGACTAGGATCACTGCTGCAAGTTTCCAAACCGGTAAATACTGCGGTACTATAAAGTTTGAATAACGGGACAGTAAGCTGGAAATATTCCGAGCAAGATAACTGTTGCCGAATAAACAACAAATGCGGATTATTGCTGCAGCTGAGGCAGCAATAGAAGCCATTTGGATTGAAAATAAATCTAATTAGATTAGATATAGTTCTGTTAGCAGCTGATCTAGGCGTCAGCACATGCTAAGGAATTAAAGGTCTCATCGACGATCCAGATATATACTTCTATATCATCTGATTCGTTCGGATCATACATCGTGGCGATGTGATGATCGTGTAAATCGCGTCAGACGATAATTAAACAAATCCGCTGACGAAAACCTTCCCTCAGCAATTTGAGCGAACCGTTCATAGTTCGGGTGTGGGACACTTGAGTGACTGGCTATGTGCCAAGTGGGAGATTGTTGGATAATATGACCCATAGCGTCACTATTTGTACAGATCATGGTGTTGTTGTACAAATTAACTATGTAACAAGGAAATTGCACTCTCATCATTTGTGATTAGATCACCATAGATGTATAAATGAAGAGAGGTCCATATGATTAGTTCCTGGATTGAGATGATATGAGACAGTATCAGTCCACGAAGGATTAATCATTAAATATCCCTAGCCGGAGTATTATCGAGACATGACATCGATAATGCGGAATAGGCTAGTATTGCACTTGTGTGCGTTGTGAGGGCACAACGGCATAGTTCTTATATATATAAGTATTGGATACTTATGCAAGTGCGATAGGAGGTCGTGTTTCACTGATGGTACGGGAAACAGCTTCGCTCTAGATAGACCCTTCGGAATCCCATTGGTATTATGACTATGTGTCTATGGGAGGCCGAAATCAAGGTAGGTGTGTAAAGTCTTAACCTGAGACTTACATCGCTAATACTTACGATAATCGATAGACTTTGGTCTTGGTGGTACATGGCTTTAACCGGTTCTGCGTACACCACTTCTGGGTTTATCAGAGAGTCGTAGTGTTTTGGGTGTGATGTCAAGACGGAAGTGTCACTTCAGTCATAGTGGAGATGATGTCACGCAGGATACGGTATTAGTGCTCTTAAGTGTTGCGCAACCATCTACCTAGTTAATTATCATACAATTTGTTGGCCAAAGTCAAGATTGTGTGATATTCAACGGGATACTAGCACATTAGGAAACACGGTTTCCCGAGTACTCGACAGAGCATTAGAGGCTCGCCGAAAAATAGTGGGAGGCAAGAATTGAATTTGCAATATTCGTTTAATTACTTGCCATACGCGCTCGATCACAAATATCATTTGTCAAATAAATTAAATGTTAGTCGGACTAATATTTAAATTTTTGTTTTAATTAATAGTTGGACTATATTCAAACATTTCATTTAAAGTTGATTATATAATTGGATTATAGTAATCAATGTATTTGATTTAATTAAATTTTAGTTGATTAAATAGTTGGACTATTGTAATCATTATAATAAAAGGTACCGAAATCGTTGATTAAATAGTTGGACTATTAGAATCAAGAAAGAATTGAAAGATTAATGTTTAAAACAAAATCCTGGGGAAATTATATTAAACGACTTTAATTTTCAAATTGGGAATAAAATTTCAGGATGGTGCTGGAAACTAATAAGTTACTTTATTTGATAAAATAACATATTATGCCTAAGCCCGGAGTTAAGCAAATAGTATAGCATAATCTTTGGAAGATTTATGTAATGATAACTTTAGTGCTTAATCCATTAAGCTTCTCGTAGTAGACTCCTTAATTTCTGAATCAGAACTAAGGATTAGATCCTTAAAGTATGATACTGAATTTGAAGGATCTTCATAAATCTATACTTATGTTTTAGAAGTACTAAATTGCACTAGTAAACTCTTGGAGAGTTAATGACTATTCTCAATGAGATAAAGTCAAAAGTTTGCAATTAGGCAAGTAGCGCAAGGCGCACCTTACTTTGATATTCTAGAAACCTGAGGCTTGACCAAAGGCTTCTGGAATATGAAAAGGGCAAAGGCAAAATCATTATGATCTTCTGGGAAGATAAAAGACATATCCCAAAAATGTCTGTTTAAATTATGGCAAACGGGATCGCAGAAGCGTGACTGCCGTTTGGACAAAGCAGACATGACGGAATTGAAGAACGAGCAAGGCTCTGACTTCAAATATGTTTGTCATAAATATATTCACTACTAGTATTAAAATTGGATTTTAGATACTTAGTGTGATATAAATATATATTGATGTTCAGAATCTGCTATGAGCAGGATACTGACCTCAATTGAGATTAATCTGCGAATTGGAAACATGACGAAAGTCGCTGTTTTAACCGTAGATAGCTAATTTAGGAACTACCCTTCGGGTTGTACTTAATTAGGATACTGTTATAATGTAACTAGTTTGACTAAAACATTATCTTTATATCAGTGTTTAACCCCCGCTGCGGGTGAACCTTTATATTCTAGAACACTAAAGTGTTTCATTATATAAAGATGATATTGAGATAAACACATTAGATGTGAATAACATAATTTAATTTTGAATATAAATAAATCTCAAACGTAAAACATGATAAACAAATAGATCCAACTGATTTGATCAGATGAAACTAATTGTGGCATTGTTGTCTAGGACACAATCAAACAGGACTCGTATATCCACACTTTCGAAGAGTGGGTACTAGGACTGATTTGATTTTATTCAAATAAAGTCTACGAGGTAAAATTGCAAATGCCACCAATCTGTTAGCCCTAGTTCATAGTGAAGCAAGTGGGCCCATGTCTAGCTAGGCTAGAGATGGATATGGATATTTCGTGACCTATACGGATGTGGCATCGCGTTATGGTTATGTGTTTCTTTTGAAGAACACAAATTGTAAACTTTTAAGTTTCGACACGAAATAGACAAACAGATCAGCTAAAGTATTAAAACCGTCACTGTAAGACCGTAATGGAAAATACTTAAGCAATAAGTTTCTAATATAATTGAAAGAGTAAAGTATTCTTTCAATGAGGACTCCTTCCAGAACACGTCATCCTGACGGTGTGTTCGAACCAGAGTAACCGAATCTTGTTAGACATGATAAGGTTAATCAAAAGTTGCTCTGAGCTACCTTTTCCTTCAACGGATACGCATTAACAGTGAAGAACTTATTTTGAATAAGGTTCCATTAAAATTTGTTAGATAGATTTCATATTAGATATGAACGGGAAAGAAACCGGGTTTCTCATTCCAATAAATTTGGGATTCTAGGCATACGTTTGGATGATACCAAACTACAACCCAAATTGGATAAGTGCCAATTGTAGGTTATCCTATGGATACCAAAGTATAGTACTTATACAACTCACATGAGAACAATTAGATTGTTGCTCGCCATGCGGTTTTCCTAAGAGGAATACCGATATGCAGTGGTAAGTGGGAGGATAGTAAGAATCGATGAAAATCGGAGTGATATTGTGTCAGGCACCGATTCCTAATGGAACAAAATTAATTCAACAAGGATGAAACTATAGCATTAATCTTCGAATACACAAGAACCATGTATGTCAGAGAGAGTCAGAAAACAACCTGGGGTATGGGTTTCTGATCTCACCTCATAAAGATGTCTATTTTATTGAGGAATACCAACTGACTACCTATGAGGAATTGATACAAGGTATCGACTCCCTATTATGGCAAAGTGCCATAATGTCCGAAATGGATTCCATGTATATCAACAAGTTTGGATACTAGTTGATATACTGCAAGGCATTGTGCCTGCTGGTACTTTATAAGTATTCAAGGAAGACATACATAGAAGACAACATACCAACGAATAAAGCTAGGCTTGTAGCGGAAAGGTATCGTTATCAACATTGTGTTGATTACGATTCAACCTTTTAACTGTTGCCACGGTAAATCCATTTGGATAATGCTTGCTGAAGCTGCATGTTTCATTTATGAAATATGTCAGCTGAACGGGAAAATCGCTTTCCTGAAAAGTAAACCTTTTGGAGGATGTTTACAACATCCTGTCGGTTTTGTCGTACAATAACTAGCAAACAAGGTTTGCAGGTTATTTGATCCATGTTTGGATTGAAGCAAGTATAGGTTCTTGGAATTACCGTTTTGATGTAATCATAATAGTTTATGATTTAATTCAAAATGAAAATGATTCTTGTGTATATAAGAGGGTTAGTGGGAGCGCACTGAAAGTAGCTGTCCTATAAATAATGATAATATGTCATTTCTTGGAAATGATATTCCCATAAAACTATCGGTGAAAGCTTGGCTTTCGAGAAAATTCTCCGTGCAATTCTTGGAAGAAACAACCTTTATTCAAGGAATAAAAATCTTCTGAAAAGATTTAAAGCTGTTAATACTCTCTGAGAAATCGTACATTGAAAAATGTACGCTACCTGGTGTCTCATACGCTTTGAGCATATGGATTCACAATCAGGCCAATCCAAGTGATGGTCACTGGATTGATGTTAAGAACATCCGTTAGTATCTTAGAGATCTAAGGATGCTGTCTTAGACTATGGAGAATGAGAACTTGTAGTGACTGGGATCACTACTGCAAGTTTCCAAACCGATAAAGACGACTACAAATCGTAAACGGTACTATACAGTTTGAATTACGGTACAGTGAGTTGGAAATCTTCCTAGCAAGATATTGTTACCGAATAAACAACAAATGCAGATTATTGCTGCAGCTGAGGTAGCAATAAAAGCCATCTGGGTCAATAATAAATCTAATTAGATTAGATATAGTTCTGTTAGCAGCTGAGCTAGGCATCAGCACAGGCTAAAACATTAATGGTCTCATCAACGATCCAGATACATACTTCAACTATTCATCTGATTCGTTCGGATCATACATCATGGCGATGTGATGATCGTATAAATCGCATCAGACGATAATCATGCAAATCCACTGACAAAAGCCTTTTCTCATCAGTTTGAGCCAACCGTATATAGTTCGGGTGTAAGACACTCGAGTGACTGGCTATAGGCCAAGTGGGAGATTGTTGGAAAATTATGACCAATAGCGTCACTATTTGTACAGATCATGGTGTTGTTGTACAAATTAACTATGTGACAAATGAGATTGCACTCTTATCATTTGTGATTAGATCATTAAGATGTATAAATGATAGGAGGTCCCTATGATTAGTTCCTGTATTGAGAATGATATGAGACAATATCAGTCCACGAAGGATTAATCATTAAATATCCCTAGTCAGAGCATTGTCGAGATTGGACATCGATAAATGCGTAAAAGACTAGTATTACACTTGTGCGCGTTGTGAGGGCACAACGACATAGTTCTGATATATTTGGGTATAGGATACTCATGCAAGTGTAATAGGAGGTTGTGTTTTACCGATGGTACGGGAAACAGCTTCACTCTGGATAGACCCCATCGGAATTCCATTGGTAGTACGACTATGTGTCTATGAAAGTCTGAAATCAGGGTAGGTGTATTTGGTCTTAACTTGAGACTTGCACCGCTAATACTTACGACAATCAATATACTTTGGTTGCGGTCGTCCAGGGCTTTAACAGGTTCTGTGTACGCCTATGCTTGGTATATTGAGAATCGTAGTGTGTTGGGTGTGATGTCAAGACGGAAGTGTCACTCCAGTCATATGGAGATGATGGTCATGTAGGATACGGTACTAGTACTCTTAAGTACTGCAGTCATCGGGATAAAATGACAAGGTCATGTTTATCCGATTATAGAGACTAGTTACCAGACATCTAACATGTGCTTCATACGGGGCAGACACAATTCCAGCCCCAGGCCTAACACGTGATCATCCGATATTGGATCGAAATACGCAATACTACGTATATTACGCCTAATTGGGTAGGCATGGCGCTTTGCTAGAAGCCAACCTTGTCTTGTAAATCGGTACAAACCTAGTACTAGGTACTTACGTGTTTGGATAGTCCGACGACTGAATTTACTGCCAACATATCCGGGGATCTCATGGGTCGCTTCCCGAAGATTCACCGATGACGTATGACTCGCACTCTAAATTAATCTGGGATTAATTAGAAGAGAGAGAAAATTAATCTGGGATTAACTACAGAGATATTTTATCGGGGATAAAATACCATTTAAAGAGAGATAACGATTAATTTGGAATTAATTGATTAATTAATATATTCGATATATTATATGAAATTGGATTTCGACGCGGAATTAAAATTAAATTTTAAATCGGGGGAATGAGTTAATTTAGAATTAATTCGTTAGCGACATGATTAGTAATTATGCTAGGCATGATTATTTAATTAAATTAGATTTAATTGCGTCGCAACGGAAATTTCGTTAATTTGGAATTAGCGAACCCGAGCCCATGATTGTTTGCGAGCGCATTCGCATTTCGAATTCGAGTGCGGCACGCAAGTCAAATCAAGCGTCAAATCATTAGTCACATCAAGCGTCAAATCAAATGTCACATCAAGCGTCAAATCAAATGTCACTTTTAGTGATGTGACAAGTTGTCACTTGATTGAGTGATGTGAGTTGATGTGAATAGTGATGGAAGTGGTTGGCAATTATGGCTTGACTTTTTGTATTTGCTAAATCAATTATTTGATTTTTTAAAAATGGAATACTGTGTATTAGATACACAAAATGATAAACAAATACATAACTTCCATTCTCTCTCTTGTTGCTCACGAATTGGAGCCATTTATTCTTCTCCTCTCTCTCGGCATTCACTGCCATTTCTTCACTGGTTTGAGCTAGGTAAAAAACTGTGACCTAGGGAAGCTTAGAGTCGTGATTTTGTGGTAAAATTGGGAGTGCTAGCACACTACGAAGTCATGCGAAGGTGATAGGGAAGTCCACCCTGTTGGATAATATGACCCATAGCGTCGCTATTTGTACAGATCACGGTGTTGTTGTACAAATTAACTATGTGACAAGGAAATTGCACTCTCATCATTTGTGATTAGATCACCATAGATATATAAATGAAGAGAGGTCCATATGATTAGTTACTGGATTGAGATGATATGAGACAGTATCAGTCCACGAAGGATTAATCATTAAATATCCCTAGCCGGAGTATTATCGAGACTGGACATCGATAATGCGGAATAGGCTAGTATTGCACTTGTGTGCGTTGTGAGGGCACAATGGCATAGTTCTCATATATATAAGTATTGGATACTTATGCAAGTGCGATAGGAGGTCGTGTTTCACCGATGATACGGGAAACAGCTTCGCTCTGGATAGACCCTTCGGAATCCCATTGGTATTATGACTATGTGTCTATGGGAGGCCGAAATCAAGGTAGGTGTGTAAGTCTTAACATGAGACTTACATCGCTAATACTTACGATAATCGATAGACTTTGGTCTTGGTGGTACAGGGCTTTAAACCCGGTTCTGCGTACACCACTTCTGGGTTTATCAGAGAGTCGTAGTGTATTATGTGTGATGTCAAGACGGAAGTATCACTTCAGTCATAGTGGAGATGATGTCACGCAGGATACGGTATAGTGCTCTTAAGTGTTGCGCAACCATCGGGATGTTATGACTAGGTCATGCATATCCGATTATAGAGACTAGTTACCAGACATCCGACATGTGCTTCGGACGGGGCAGACACTTATCCAGCCCCAGCCCTAGCACGTGACTATCCGATACTGGGCCGATATACACAATACTTGGTATATTACGCTTGATACAGATCTATATATTCCTGTAAGAATATTTCTGGAGAATTGGGTAGGCATGGCGCTTTGCTAGAAGCCAACCTTGTCTTGTAAATCGGTATAAACGTAGTACGAGGTACTTACGTGTTCGGATAGTCCGACGACCGTATTTACTGCCAACATATCCGGAGATCTCATGGGTCGCTTCCTGAAGATTCACCGATGATGTATGACTCGCACTATAATTAATCTGGGATTAATTAGTAGAAAGAGAAGATTAATTTCTAGAAAGAGAAAATTAATCTGGGATTAATTACGGAGATATTTTATCTCGGATAAAATATCGTTAAAGAGAGAGAACGATTAATTTGGAATTAATCGATAAAATAATATATTCGATATATTATAAGAAATGGGATTTCGACGCGGAATTAAAATTAGATTTTAATTCGGGCGAACGAATTAATTTAGAATTAATTCGTTAGCGACGTGAATAGTGAATTCGCTAGGCGTAATCATTTAATTATTACGACGCGACGGAAAAATCGTTAATTTGGAATTAGCGAACCCGAGCCCGACGTGATTGCGAGCGCATTCGCATTTCGAATTCGAGCGCGGTATGCAAGTCGCATCAAGCGTCAAATCGTTAGTCGCGTCAATTGTCAAATCACTTGTCACTTGAGTGATGTGATATGATATGTTGTCACTTTATTAAAGTGAAGTGACTTGATGTAAAAAGTAGAGTGATGGGTGAAAAGTTGAAAGCTTTTTACTTTTGCTTTTGACTTTTTTAATTAAAAGTTTTGTATATATTTTATTTACATTACTTGGTAAATAAAAGATAAATAAAATGATATACAAAAGAATAACTCTCTTTCTCTTCACACGTGATTCACGGTTTTAGGCTTTTGGAGCCAAAACCCTTCATCTTTCTCTCTTCTCCCTCTCACGGCTTCAAGCCGATTTCTTCACAAAATTTTCTGGTTTGACCGAAATTTTGAGAAGCAAATGAAGAAGAGTAGTGCTAGCACACACATGGGTTATATTATGGTGATAGGGAAACGAATTTATGAGCATGGAAAAGCTTGAAGCTTGGAGCTTCCATGGAGTCCATCCATGGCCGAATTCTTGGAGGAGTTTCACAACTGAAACCGAGCAGCCCACTGCATGTGGAAGCCATTGCCGAGCTTGGAGGGAGGCAGAAAACGCATTTTGTTCTTCCTAGCATCAAACCAATCAATGTGAGTATGTATTCCGCCTTACTCCTTGATTGTATTCAACTCGTTTTTATGCATGATTGATGATTCTTGGGACTTGATTGAAACTCAACAATGGTATCTTGAGCTATTGGTTGCATAAAACGAATTTAGGGTTCTTGAGCAAAATTTGGGGCTTTTTGATTTAAGCATGATTTTAACAAATTGTTTGTTTAAGAATGCTTGTATATGAATAAATTAGAGTTATATGTAATCAATTTGATGAAAAATTAATTGGATTGATTTTCCCCAATTTGCTTAATGTTGGCCAAAACTTTAATTTGGGTAAACTCAATTTGAGCATCAAATGATTAAATTGTTTAGTATAGTATGCTTGAATGAGGTTGAATTGATGTTGTGCATAATCAATTTCATGAAATTTGGTTGGATCCATTTTTCCCCTAAATTTTGGGCATGACAAATTTGGGTAAACTTGATTTTGAGCATGTTTAATGAAATTGGATGATTTAGAATGCTTGATTGTTGTTTAATTGATGATTGATTAGATCAATTTGATGAAGAAGTGTTTCGAACAATTTTCCCCCATTTGCTTGTGATGGCCGAATTTGGCAAGTGCCCTATTGTCATGGATTTTGATTTTTTTGTTCATTGGATGACTTGGAAATCATTTAGGGATGTTGAATTTATGTTTAATTTGGTTCAATTGGATTGAATGTGATTTGGACATAATTTCCCCTTATGGCCGAGACACTTGAAGCATGAAATTGGGTTTGATTTTGATTTAATCATGTTGGACATGATTTATTGATGTTAAGCATGATTAATTGGACAAATTTGATGTTTTGGAAACTTTGATTTGGGTAATTAATAATGCTATACACTTTAGGTAATTTAATTGAAAATTTGGAATTTTTGAAATTAAATTATTGGGCTTAAAATTGGATTTGGGCTTTTAAGTTGTTATTGGGTTTATTGGACTTTGTTGTACAAAGTTGGTTTAGGCCAAAATTGGTTGGATCCAATTAGGCCCAAAACCGCTTCCAAAAGGCGCAAATGCGACTAATGAACCTTTAACGTTTAATTGGGCCTAATGGGCCTAAATTAATTTATGGGCTTATGGGGTAACTCCCGGATTGGACTTTGGTTGCGGGTTTGACCCGAGTTGACCAAAAGTCCACGCCTCAAGAAATTAATTAAAAGCCCATTAGACTTAATTAAATTAATATTGGATATTAATCGGGCTTTGAGACCCGTAACGATTAAATTTGGAATTTAAGTCGTAAAGGTTTATTTTATAAAGTGTAATATTTAATTTGGAATTAAATAATGAATTAGAATTAAATACGTATTAAATTGGATTTAATCATGTAATTTAATTTTATTTGAAAATCGTACTTTGAGTACGTGTTCGCAATACGAGTTTGACTCGAACAAAATCAAATCTTTGTTTGAACATTGGATGATCACTAATTACAAGATTAATTAATTTGATTGATTGATAACATGCTTGTATGAATACATGGTTGTGATTTGAATAATGTATATCGGATGGATATTAGAAGGGTGGGGCGATTTTAGAAATTGTTGTAATAAATTTGATTTATTAATTGGACCTGCGTGTCCAGCCTTATCTCCTATTTCTTTGTATTCTCTTCTCACCTATTCCCCTCCATGTAAATGAGGTTTCTTTAGAAGTGTAGTGTAACGGGTAGAAGTAATACAGTGCTAGCTTGGAGAGAGAAAGTGAGAGATTTGATCTAGGATCAATGTAAAATATCCATCCGCATATCATTAATATTTTATCATATGCGCTTTATTATGTGTTTAGAATGCATGTTTAAGGGTGTATGATGATGAGACCTTAACAAAGATAATAAATTGGTAGCCAATTTGCACGCGAAAAACCCTCGTTAAATATCAAGCGTTTATTTTCCTTCCATTGAGTGATTCTTACTCAAGATCCGAGATTGGCAGGGGTTGTTGGCCAAAGTCAAGCCCTTGTCCGTTGAAGATGTGTTTTAATCACGAGGCTTTGTTCCATATCGGTGTCGTGTCCAAGTTGTGGTTTGTTGGCCAAAGTCAAGACCACTTCTTGTCCATTGACATTGATTACGAAGCTTCCATGTCAATGGGTCCGCGCTTGACTGGGATCACTAGGTTTGTTGTGCCAAAGCCAAGGCCTAGTTGATTCAGAGGAAAAAGGTTAGGGTATACATTCGATGTATAGGCATATATAAGATATATGTTTGGGACTTGGATGTCCACCTACTGGATCTAGGAGTTGGATGAGATCCAATTGATCTTAGAGATCTACCTAGTTAATTATCATACAATTTGTTGGCCAAAGTCAAGATTGTGTGATATTTAACGGGATCCTAGCCCACTAGGAAACACGGTTTCCCGAGTACTCGACAGAGGGTTAGAGGCTCGACGAAAATAGTGGGAGGCAAGAATTGAATTTGCAATACTCGTTCAATTACTCGCTCCATACGCGCTCATTCAAATTATTTCGTCGTAATATTTAAATTGTTGTTTTAATAAACAGTTGGACTGTATTATACTTGATTATTATATTGATTAATATAGTTGGACTATTATAATCATTATAATATATATAGTACCACTAATCGTTGATTAATGTATTTGGACTATTGTAATCAAGATAAAATTGAAAAGTTGGATATTTAAAATATAATCTAGGATTAAAATATTTAAATATTTAATTTTCAAATTGGGAATAAATAATAGGTTACTTTATTTGATAAAATAACTTATTATACCTTAAGCCCAAAATTAAGCAAAATAAGTAGAGCATAAAATCTTTGAAGATTTATGTGATGATGACTTTAATGCTTAATTTAATATACTTGTCATAAATCTAATTTTAGATTTAAGAAGTATTAAAATTGCAAGTTATAATTCTTGGAGAATTAATTGACTATTCTAGAGGAGATAAAGTCAAAGTTTGCAATTGGGCATGTAGCACAAGGTGCACATCATTTCGATGTTCTAAAACCCAAGGCTTGGCCTAAGGTTTCTGAAATATTGAAAAGGATAATTGACATATCCCAAAGTGACTACCATTTGGATATGGCAGACACAAAGGAATTAAAGAAAGGGCAAGACTCTTACTTTGAAAATGTTTGTCTTAGTTATGTTCACAGCTAGTATTGAAATTAGATTTTAAATACTTAGTGTGGTACATAAAATATATGTATTGATGTTCAGAATCTGCTTTGAGCAGGATACTGACTTCAAGCTGAGATTGCTCTGCGAATCGGAAACGGGACGAAAGTCGCTGTTTCGACCGTAGATACCTAAGTTTAGGAACTACCCTTCGGGTGTGTACTTAAATTAGGAACTGTTATAATGTAACTAGTTTGACTAGAGACATTATCTCTATATCAGTGCTTAATCCATTGTGGATAAACCTTTATATTCTAGAACACTAAGTGTTTCATTATATAAAGATGATACTGAGATAAACACATTAGATGTGAATAACAGAATTTATATTTTGAATATAATTAAAATCTCAAACATATAAAATGACAAATAAATAGCTCAAATTGATTTGATCAATAGAGACTTATTTGTGGCATTGTTGTCTGGACACAATTATTATACAAGACTCGTATATCCGCACTTTCGAAGAGTGGGTACTCGGACTGTTTGACTATTCAAATAAAGTCTACGAATCTAGTTTAATGGGTAATGTGATAAAACACTATTTACTTAGTAAAAGTGTAAATGCCACCGATCTGTTAGCCCTATTCATGGTGAAGTAGTGGGCCCATATCTAGCTAGGCTAGATGTGAACATGAATATTTCGTGACCTTAACGGATGTGGCATCACGTTATGGTTATGTGTTTCTTTTGAAAACACAGATTGTAAACTTTTGAGTTTCAACACAAATAAGTAAAAACAGATCGGCTATAGTATTATTCCACGCCACGGTAAGACCGTAATGGAAAATACTTAAGCAGTAAGTTTCGTACATACATGAAAGAGTATGGTATTCTTTCAGATGAGGACTCCTCCCGAGACACGTCAGTTAGACGGTGTGTCCGAACCAAAACCAAATTTTGTTGACATGATATGGTTTATCACGAGTCGCTCTGAGCTATTATTTCCTTCTAAGGATATGTATTATCAGTGCCAAACTTATTTAGAATAAGGTTCCATATA
Organism: Zanthoxylum bungeanum; assembly: GCA_019454045.1. Lineage (NCBI taxonomy): Eukaryota > Viridiplantae > Streptophyta > Magnoliopsida > Sapindales > Rutaceae > Zanthoxylum > Zanthoxylum bungeanum. The sequence goes on along the minus strand of SKCR01019167.1, from coordinate 28,651 downwards.
ATCTGTTTGACAGATGTCATATAGGATATGAACGGGAAAGAAACCGGGTTTCTCATTCCTGACCATTTGGGATGCTAGGCATATGTTTGGATGATACCAAACCAAGGACCCAAATTGGATAAGTGCCAATATAGGTTATCCTAAGGGAAACCATAAGTATAGTACTTATAAATCTCACATGAGAACAATGTGATTGTTGCTCACCATGCGGTTTTTCCTGAGAGGAATACCGATATGCAGTGGTCAGTGGGAGGATAGTGATACTCGATGAAAATCGGAGTAATATTGTTCAAGGCACAAGATCCTTAATGGAACATATATAATTCATCAATGATGAATTTATACCATTAATCTTTGAATACACAAGAACCGCGTAGATCGGAGAGAGTCAGATAACAGCCTAGGGTATGGGTTTCTGATCTCACATCATAAAGATGTTAATCTTTTAAGGTATACCAACTGATTACGTATGAGGTAGTGATACAAGGTATCGACTCCCTGTTATGACAAAGTTTCATGAGTCCAAAATGGATTCCATGTATATCAACAAGTTTGGATACTAGTTGATGTACCATAAGGCATTGTGCCTATTGGTACTTTATAAGTCTTCAAGGAAGACATATATGGAAGGCAACATACCAACGTACAAAGCTGGGCTTTTGACGGAATAACGGTTCAACCTTTTACCTGTTGCCATGGTAAATCCATTTTGAAGATGCTTGTTGATAACTGCATATTTCATTTATGAATGTGTCAGTTATAGATCAAAATCGCTTTCCTGAAAGGAAACCTTTTGGAAAATGTTTATAACATTCTGACGATTTTGTATAACCAACAAACGAGGTTTGCGGGTTATTCGATCCATGTTTGGATTAATGCAAGCATAAGGTTCTTGGAACTGTCGTTTTGAAATAATCATAATGGTTTATGATTTGACTCAAAACGAAATAATTATTGTGTATATAAGGAGGTTAGTAGGAGAGGGCACTGACAATGAAATTCCCATAAAGCAATTGGTGAAAGCTTGGCTTTCATAGATATTCTTTCATAAGAAATTCTCCGTAGAATTCTGGTGAGTAACAACCTTTATTCAAGGAATAAAGATCTACATGGATAGATTTGGAGTTGTTAACACTCTCTGGAAATTGTACATTTAAAATGTACTTGTATTGGTGTCTCATACGCTTTGAGCATATGGAGTCAAGATCAGGTCAATCCAAGTGATAGTCACTGGATTGAACATTAAGAACATCTTTTAGTATCTGAGAGAACTAAAGATGTTGTCTTAAACTATGGAGAAGGACAACTTGAAGTGACTGGGATCACCGCTGCAAGTTTCCAAACAATTAATACTACGGTACTATAAAGTTTGAACACTGGGACAGTGAGCTGGAAATCTTCCGAGCAAGATAACTGTTGCCGAATAAACAACAATGCAGATTATAGCTGCAGCTGAGGCAACAATAGAAGCCATTTGGATCGAAAATAAATCTAATTAGATTAGATATAGTTCTTTTAGCAGCTGAGCTAGGCGTCAGCACAGGCTAAGGAATTAAAGGTCTCATCGACGATCCAGATATATACTTGTATATCATCTGATTCGTTCGGATCATACATCGTGGCGATGTGATGATCGTGTAAATCGCGTCAGACGATAATTAAGCAAATCCGCTGACGAAAATCTTTTCTCAGCAATTTGAGCGAACCGTACATAGTTCGGATGTTAGACACTCGAGTGACTGGCTATGTGCCAAGTGGGAGATTGTTGGATAATATGACCCATAGCGTCGCTATTTGTACAGATCACGGTGTTGTTGTACAAATTAACAATGTGACAAGGAAATTGCACTCTCATCATTTGTGATTAGATCACCATAGATATATAAATGAAGAGAGGTCCATATGATTAGTTCCTGGATTGAGATGATATGAGACAATATCAGTCCACGAAGGATTAATCATTAAATATCCCTAGCCGGAGTATTATCGAGACTGGACATCGATAATGCGGAATAGGCTAGTATTGCACTTGTGTGCGTTGTGAGGGCACAACGGCATAGTTCTCATATATATAAGTATTGGATACTTATGCAAGTGCGATAGGAGGTCGTGTTTCACCGATGGTACGGGAAACAGCTTCGCTCTGGATAGACCCTTCGGAATCCCATTGGTATTATGACTATGTGTCTATGGGAGGCCAAAATCAAGGTAGGTGTGTAAAGTCTTAACCTGAGACTTACATCGCTAATACTTACGATAATCGATAGACTTTGGTCTTGGTGGTACAAGGCTTTAACGGTTCTGCGTACACCACTTCTGGGTTTATCAGAGAGTCGTAGTGTATTGGGTGTGATGTCAAGACGGAAGTATCACTTCAGTCATAGTGGAGATGATGTCACGCAGGATACGGTATTAGTGCTCTTAAGTGTTGCGCAACCATCGGGATGTTATGACTAGGTCATGCATATCCGATTATAAAGACTAGTTACCAGACATCCGACATGTGCTTCGGACGGGGCAGACACTTATCCAGCCCCAGCCCTAGCACGTGACTATCCGATACTAGGCCGATATACACAATACTTGGTATATTACGCTTGATACAGATCTATATATTCCTGTAAGAATATTTCTGGAGAATTGGGTAGGCATGCGCTTTGCTAGAAGCCAACCTTGTCTTGTAAATCGGTATAAACGTAGTACGAGGTACTTACGTGTTCGGATAGTCCGACGATCGTATTTACTGCCAACATATCCGGAGATCTCATGGGTCGCTTCCTGAAGATTCACCGATGATGTATGACTCGCACTATAATTAATCTGGGATTAATTAGTAGAGAGAGAAGATTAATTTCTAGAAAGAGAAAATTAATCTGGGATTAATTACGGAGATATTTTATCTCGGATAAAATATCGTTAAAGAGAGAGAACGATTAATTTGAAATTAATCGATAAAATAATATATTCGATATATTATAAGAAATTGGATTTCGACGCGGAATTAAAATTAGATTTTAATTCGGGCGAACGAATTAATTTAGAATTATTTGTTAGTGACGTGAATAGTGAATTCGCTAGGCGTAATCATTTAATTACGACGCGACAGAAAAATCGTTAATTTGGAATTAGTGAACCCGAGCCCGACATTGATTGCGAGCGCATTCGCATTTCGAATTCGAGCGCGGTACGCAAGTCGTATCAAGTGTCAAATCGTTAGTCGCGTCAATTGTCAAATCACTTGTCACTTTGAGTGATGTGATATGATATGTTGTCACTTTATTAAAGTGAAGTGACTTGATGTAAAAAGTAGAAGTGATGGGTGAAAAGTTGAAAGCTTTTTACTTTTGCTTTTGACTTTTTTAATTAAAGTTTTGTATATATTTTTATTTACATTACTTGGTAAATAAAAGATAAATAAAATGATATACAAAAGAATAACTCTCTCTCTCTTCACACGTGATTCACGGTTTTAGGCTTTTGGAGCCAAAACCCTTCATCTTTCTCTCTTCTCCCTCTCACGGCTTCAAGCCGATTTCTTCACAAAATTTTCTGGTTTGACCGAAATTTTGAGAAGCAAATGAAGAAGAGTAGTGCTAGCACACACATGGGTTATATTATGGTGATAAGGAAACGAATTTATGAGCATGGAAAAGCTTGAAGCTTGGAGCTTCCATGGAGTCCATCCATGGCCGAATTCTTGGAGGAGTTTCACACAGCTGAAACTGAGCAGCCCACTGCATGAGGAAGCCATTGCCGAGCTTGGAGGGAGGCAGAAAACGCATTTTGTTCTTCCTAGCATCAAACCAATCAATGTGAGTATGTATTCCGCCTTACTCCTTGGTTGTATTCAACTCGTTTTTATGCATGATTGATGATTCTTCGGACTTGATTGAAACTCAACACACCCATGAGCCGGGAATCGTTTGACGAAGCTTGGAGCTTGGATTCTTGAAGATAGAAGCCGATTCTTGGAGGAACCAGAAGATCACTGCCGAGCAGTCCATGGAGGCAGAAATCAGATTTTGTTGTCTCGCGCGTCGCTCAAACGATCGATGTGAGTATTCCGCGACTTCGTTGATTTGTATTCGTACTTGTTTCATGCTTGTTTAATGATCTTGGGACCTTAGCAAACACCAACAGTTACACCACCACCTAGGGTAAACACTGATCCAAATGTTATTTTCCTAGAATCGACATCCGTATGAAAATAGAATATGTATATCCCTTAAGGATCATATCCTCACCAGAATATACAGGTATATAAGTTATATTTCTTTTAAGATACTTGAGAATATGTTTCACAGCCACCCAATTGCCCAAGCTTGGGTTAGACTGAAATCTACTGACTACCCCCATTGTAAAGTCGATGTTCAGTCTCGTGCAAAACATAGCATATATTAGACTACCAACTGTTGAGGCATATGAGAGATATCTCATTCACTCAACTCATTGAGGTGTATTAGGAGATTGTTCTTTTGACAAATGAATTCCATATCGATAAGGCAAATTGCCTTTCTTGGAATTCAACATCCCAAATCACACAAGGATCGTGTCGATATAGTGTAGGAACCAATTTCCCAGCGCAGGGGAAAAACCTTAGTCTTCAGGGATCATGCTTGAAAAAAATTTCGCCTTTCCTTTTGACCAACCTAATGTGACCGGCTCATTCTCTGAAATTTTTCTTCTTATTTGAACAAACTTTGAGCCCCGGAACAGCCCCCGAACACCGACTAAGATCTGGACTGTTTCGGCCTCGATATCGGGCACAACTCACTGCCGATACATCCCTTATTTTCCATGAATCCCCATTGTTTTTCAAGTCTGATTTATCTATTAGAAACAACCATACAACACTCTTAAATTACCCCTTAATATTCTCAATTTTTCTAGATTAAAAACAAATCAAACCAAATTAAAGAACAAAACAGAAAATTGCGGCAGTGAGCAAACTCTACTTACTGCCGTGAGGTAGCTAAGAAAGAGAGATGATGGCGGGTTTTTTTTTGACACCGAATGGCCTTCCGTGTTATGTCTTACAACCAACAGATTATAGAGAGGGCTATTCTCACAAACTAATCCCTAAACATTTTAGAGATCAAATTGTCACAGATAATTTTAAGTTTTTATTGCTATTATTTTTCTTCAACTATACGGAGAACTAAGAACATGAAAGGGTGGCGTTGGTTTGGAATGACTTAGGTATGTAAAAAGAAATATTATTTTCTTTTTATACTTAGGGTTTTGATTTTCAAAATTTAGCAAAACCATTCCCCCCCCTCTTGGAAAGTTTCGGCTAGCCCTAGTCTTGGAATTAAAATTTTGCAACATCAAATCGTGTGTTCAGTGTCATTATCATGACAAAAATATGTTACAAAATTAAATATGTCATTACATTTTAAAAATGTGTAACTTCCATTCCAATCAAAAGGGTTTCCAAAAACCTATTTTTGGAAATACATAATTTAAAACTTTATTAAATTATATAATAAAATTTAATAACTTATAATAAATAATTATTATATAATCATTTGTTATAAAACCATATTTTAAAATTAACATATAGCTTCAAATATGACAAAATAATTCATGACCATTATGAATGATAATATTTCTATTTGTAATAGAAAGACTTGAGCACTCTAATCGTTCAAGTACCGAATCAACCCTTAAGGAAGATACTCCTCTACTTCTCACAAGAAGGAGTGAAATCCATATCTATGTAAAATGTCCCCAGCTACACACCAAAGCATGTCCCCAAAGTAAGTAGCTATTGGTCGGGATTGCTACAACCGACCTCACTTTTGTAAATCAAACCACATATATGGCCATGCAGGAGTTCGTAGTACACTGAGGATTCAGATCAATCCATATATGACCATCTAGTAGATTGAAATGAATTTCTTCAATTAAAAGATAATATAAGAAACTCATTTCTATCTAAGTCCAGTCCTATAAGATCACGTCATATAAGGTGCCTCTATTCTCATGTCACAACATGGACGATCCCAGATCAAGGTCTCGATATAATTATAGAATGAACTGTAGCTATAGATAAATCGCAAACAAAGTATCCATTTGTTTGCTCTCTATGGACTATTTTACACTATGTCTGAAGGCACATGACTAATCAAGCGTAAACAAGATAATTTATAATATACGATATTAAATAAATACTTTGATAAATAAATAATACATCTTCTTATTTCATAAAATATATTCCCGTTTACATTACATGAAGCTTTAGGGCAAATATCCCAACAATCTCTCATTTGTACTAGAGCAAATGGGACATGTCATGTAATCCTAGACCATTTAGGTTACCTTCAAACACTTTAGCAGACAAGGTCTTTGTAAACAGATCAACCACTTTGTCTACAGATGCAATCTTCGTAACATCAACATCTCCTCTATGTACTATCTCTCTGATGAGATGATATTTTCCATATATATACTTTCCCCTCTTGTGCCTTCTTGGTTCTTTGGAATTGTCCACTATACCACTATTATCGTAATAAAGTGTTAGTGGTTTATCCATATCTGGAACAACTTCCAGATCTCCAAATAACTTTCGTAGCCATACTACTTCCTTACCTGTTTCGCAAGCTGTTACATACTCAGACTCTACAGTGGAGTCAGCAATACAAGATTGTTTTATGCTCCTCCAAACTTTGGCCCCACCACCAAGGGTAAAAACTAATCCAGGTGTTGATTTCCTAGAATCGACATCTTCTGAATATCAGAGTCCGTACATCTCATGAGGATTATATCATCGCGAGAATATACAAGCTTATAATTTATCGTTCTCTTAAGATACTTGAGACTATGTTTCACAACACCACATAATGATCTAATCCTGAGGTAGACTAAAAACTAATAACCACTCCCATTTTAAAGCAAATGTCAGGTCCCGCGCAAAATATGGCATACATGATACTACCAACTACTGAGGCATATAGGGTATGTCTAATTTTCTTAACTTTTGAGGTGTCTTAGGGGACTGTTCTTCGACAAGTGAATTCCATGTCGATTAGGAAAATTTCCTATCTTGGAATTATGTATCCCAAATCGCACAAGGATCTTATCGATATATGATGCCTAAGACATATCTACAATTGTTTCTTGTGATCCCGAAGAATCTGGATCCCAAGTACATAACTTGCCTCTCCCAAATCTTTCATTTGGAATTGATTAGCTTGCCATGTTTTCACCTCCAAAAATATTTTCACATCATTCCAATGAGTAAAATATCATCGACGTACAAAATGAGAAAAACCACATTTCTGTCATTGATGTGCTTGTATACAAAAGGCTCATCAACATTCTGCTCAGAATCATAAGACTTGATCGTGGTATCAACTCTTATGTTCCAAGATCGAGATGTTTGCTTGAATCTATAAATAGACCTTTACAGCTTGCAAACCTTTTGCTCTTGACCTTGGGCTATGAACCCCTCTAGTTGTACCGTATAGATACACTCATCAAGATTTCCATTCAAGAATGCAGTCTTGATGTCCATTTACTAAAATATCATAGTCATAATATGCGACAACAGTCATGAGAGTGTGGATGGATTTGAGCATGGCTATTGGCGAGATAGTCTTCTTATTGTCAACTCCCTCTTTGTGGGTATAACCCTTGGCCACTAGCCTAGCCTTGAAGTTCTATACCTTCCCATCAGCTCCGTTCTTTCTCTTGTAGATCCACTTGTAACCTATGGGTTTTACCCTATCAGGTTGGTCTACAAGTTCCTAGACTAAATTGAAGTATATAGAGTCCATCTCGAGGTTTATGGCTTTCAGCCATTTATGTTTACCGAATCATCTATTGCACTACGATAGGTCTTTAGGAAGCACTTTCCTTGCGCAGCGGAAACAGTTTAGTCACACAGATCAGACTTCCCTTTGAACTGTCGAATGTTACTACCACCACCAATGAAATTTTGCTTCAATTTTAGATAAAATCCCACTAGAGAACAGTCCCCGAATAGTCGGACAAAAACTGGACTGTTTTGGACTCGATTCGCGCCCAACGCACTGCAGAAATAGCCCCTAAAAATGCGTGGACTATGCAAGTGTTTCGGGACCAAATGGACCTACGCTTCCGAGCTCCAATAATCTCGAAATATTAATTAAGCTCTTAATTAAATATTCTGAATTATTAACTCAAGGTTATTACACTAAAAACCTGAAGTTGCACTCTCATTGCTACATATGATATATTAAACCGAACCAAGTCGGTGTCCATCGATATATTCACTACATAGGAATTGACCATTCACGAGTATCTCGTAATTAGAGCCGAGTCATAATGTTTGTTATACCCATATAATTATTTATACCTTAAGTGTCATTGGTTCTCTAATGAATGATTTATTCATAACAATTATGAATTTTAATATTTCTATTCGTAATAGAAAGACTTGAGCACTCAAACCGTTCAAGTACTGAATCAACCCTTAAGGAAGATACTCATCTACTTCTCACAGGAAGGAGTGAACTCCATATCTATGTAAAGCGTTCGTAGCTACACAATAGTCTATGCCCCCAAAGTACATAGCTATTGGTCGGGACTGCTACACCGACCTCACCTTTGTAAATCGAAGGACATAGCCTACCATACATGAGTTTGTAGTACACTCAGGATTAAGATCAATCCATATATGACCATCTAGTAGATCGAAATGATTTTCTTTGTTTAACGGATATTATAAGAAATTCATTTCCATTTGGGTCCATTCCTATATGATCACATCATACCATGTGCCTCCATTCTCATGTCTCTACATGGACGATCCCGGATCAAGGTCGCCATACAATATAGAATGGTCAGCAGCTATAGATAAACAATAATCAAAGTACCCAATTTGTTTGCCCTCTATGGACTGTTTAAGATTACTAACTTCAGACTTAAATCTTCTTGTGTATGACACTCATACACTAAGTCTGAAGGCACATAAGTAATCTAGGGTAATCAAGATAATCTATAATATGCAAAAATTTAACAAATATTTTGATAAATGAATAATACATCATTTTATTTCAAAATAAATAAAGTCGTCTATGTTACATGCAGCTCTAGGGTATACATCCCAACAAGGTTAATTGATCATCTACACCATCACTGGAAGCAATAAATTGTGCCTCTCCAACTTCTAGATAGTGATCAGGCAATCATACAACCCTTTCACTACGTCTAAGAGGCAGATCATTATGAAAAACTTGCATTTGACGTTAAGATGTCGAAAGTGCTATATTTTTGCCAATTATTATTGATGATGGCATGCTTCGAACCAGTAAGTAACTCCTCGAGTAACAACTTACTTCGAGTTTTGAAGACCCTCACATAGTCCTCCTCTAGAATCGTAGCGTTTGTCAACACAAACACTCTGTTATCTTCTGGACTATAAAATAATCCACCATAGTCTTCTTAGGATAGCCTAAAAATAAGCAAACCTGAGAACGTTGATTCAACTTAGTAGACTTAGTTTTTAGCACATGTGCTGGACACCCTCATATGCGGAAATGTCGTAAACTAGCCTTACGACCACTCCACAACTCTAAGGGAGTCTTAAGAATAGACTTAAATGGAACTATATTAAGGATAAAAATTATTTTTTACAATTCCTACCCTTGGAATGAATTTGGTAGCGAACTATAACTAAACATAGATCTCATCATGTCTAGTAGGATCCGATTTCTCCTCTCTGCAACACCATTTTATTCTGGCGTTCCATGTACTGTAAGCTAGGATATTATCCCATGCTCAACCAAGAATTCCTCGAAATCTCTGTCAAGGTAATCTCCTCCACGATCCAATCATAGAGTTTTGATCGTCTTACCTAATTGGTTCTCAACCTCAGCACGATACTTTTTGAACTTTTCAAAAGTATATGACTTGTGCTACATTAGGTAAACGTACTCATATCTGGAATAATCATCAATAAATTTGACGAAGTATTCATAACTACCTAGGGCTCTTACATTCATCGGTTCATAAATATCCGAATGTATTAGCTCAAGTGGTCGATTGGCTCTTATACATTTTCTAGTAAAAAGTCTCTTTGTCATATTTCCTTATAGATATGATTCACAGACTAGTAAAATTCCAAGTTTTAACCGGTTTAAAACTCCGTTCTTTATCAACCTATATATCCGGTCAAGGGTAATATGACCAAGTATAAGATGCCAGAAATATGTGAATGTTAGGGTTGGTGCTCGGAGTGCCAATCCGGATCGTATTTATGTCCGATTCATGAATACGAACAATTCATTTTTCCATAATATTACTTATTTATGGTAGTACTTCTTACTTTTATATACATATTCGATCTAGTTACCATTAGATTGAAACTAAATATGGTTAAGTGATATGAATATATTAGACAAAGACCCGATAATTGTAACAACCCCAAATATTTTTAGTTCGATTAGGGACGCAGAGGATTTTCTTTCCCGGTTTAATAAATAATTTCTGGTATCGACTAGAAACAACGAATATTTACTCAACTTTAAGCCCAATCTTTCATTTTATTTTGTTATTTAGCCCAACCAAAAAAATTAGAAAAAAAAATAAAGAAAGAAATAAGCCAAGCCCAACAATTTCATTACCTAGATTTTTCTAGAAAAATTGCTTAAGTAAATGATAAAATATTAAAGAGGAAAACATTTCTTCATTTTCTTTCTTGGCTTGCCGTGAGATTGAGGGAGAAAAGGAATGAGAGTTTGAAATTTTTCTTGTTAAAATTTGAAGCTATACAAGGTAATCCATTCAAGCTAAACTAAGAAGAAGCAAAAAGGGGATTAAAAGGCATTAATAGGGGAAGAGAAGATTGAGTCAGGGTAAGCAGCAAATGACCCAAATTTTGATGAATTGAATTTTGATAATTAGATGATTGTGGTGTGTTTTTGGTTTGATGATAATGAAGTTTTGATGGTTTTGTGTTAAAAAAATGAGTGTTTGGGTAATTTTAGATATGTTATCCTAGTTTGTTAATCTAGTAAGGATGATGAGATTTGAAGGTGTTGGGATGTTAGAAGTGTGATATAGTGGGAAATTAGATGTTATATTTGCTTGTGGATGTGTTAAAGATGTAGCATTTGTTTGGGATTGTGTAGGACTGGATTGGAAGTTAACCATGAAGGAATGAAAACCTTCCCCTCGAATCGACGTCACGACGCGACCCGCCAAGCTCGTGTCGTGATTCAAATGAGGCAGAAGCATGCCCAAATTTTACATATGCGCGTCACGACGTAGATGGGACCGGTGTCGCAACGCGTACCCATAAACTCAGAATTTTTTTTAGAAGACGGGACGTGTAACTAAGGGTCTGAATTTTATTTTATATTTATTTTAAGGGAAAGAAATATTCTAATGGAGTAATCCAACTAAGTTAAGGAACTTAATTTGATTTCGAATCGTATTTTTGTAATTTATGATTCTAACCCTGTGTATTCCATATAGATACTTATCAGGAGTCACGTTTGCCCCCGGCGACGTGAAGAGAGTTTGACCGGACTTCAAATCTGTGAGTGGAAGTTTTTTCATACAAAGTTGATTTGTAATCACTTGTTATTATTTCAGATTTATTTTCAAAAGCTTTAGGGCGTTAGCCGTGTTAAATTATCACTTACTTTTTTATGCAAAGATGATTTGAAAGTTTCAAAGTTTAAAAAACATAAGTTTTATGTTTTTCAAGGCATTAGGGAAAAACACACCACATCTCTTACTTATTGAATTGACGGACAGATATCGTGTGCACACGTAGTTCAGGGATAGGGGGACGGCGATACGTAACGCCCCTAGATCCTAGTTTCAGGGACATGAGTGGCATGATTTTGGGGACAGCGATACATAACGCCCCAAAATTATGGATTTGTACTTTTGGCTCTAGTTGGGCGTATGGGGGGACGACGATACATAACGCCCCCATGCGTCAAGTTTTCCACAGTACCAGAGATATTCTTCACATAAAGTTTTCAGAAAAAGTTTTTTGTCCAGTTTAAAAGAAAAGAGTCAGTTTTCTAAGAAATTATTCAGAAACACTTTAAGTATAAATGATTTCATATAGATGTTCTGGTTCAGTTTCTTATTTTGTAGCTCCACTCACTGAGATCCTTAGGACTCACCCCCACCACTTCCCAGTTCTTTTACAAGATTTCTTCTTTTGGTGAGCCATGTGCTGCTTTTGGAGACTCAATTCGAGGACAAGTGTTACACTGCAGTCATTAGTCATTGGGTCCATCTTCTCAGATCTATGTTCATGTGGAATATAGTTCTCTAGATGTCTTTTTATTGTACCGTGGACATGTGTTTGACATTTTTTTATGTATTATAGATATTTCATATATATATATATATATATATACACACACACACACACACATATGTCAATGTTGGGGTTTTGGGCGAAGGGCGCAGTGGAAGCGCGTTACGGGCGAAATCGTAATTTAAAACTTTTTCAAGTTACTGAATAAATTATTCAATATCTAATATGAATAAGTTATTCATATTTCACCTAAACCTATTTCTTCGATATCAAATAGCGACATAAATTCAATAGAAACTTCGTGAAACTTTTACGAAAAACGTTTTTTCGTAAAATGACGCAAAATATATTTTTGACCGAACTGACCACCCAACACTTATGGGGACTGCCCAGGTCAGCCCCAATAGTGTTAGGGCAGTTCATGGGCTGCCCGGACAGTGATGAACTCACTGTTTGGACAGCGATGAACTCACTGTTTGGACAGCTGTCACCCGGTTGGCTCAAAAATTACGTGGTAATGCTGTTTTTCAGCGTTTTCGCTTATTTCAACTCCGAAACACTTTCCTGAAATTGTTCCAACTCCCAAAACACATCCAATACATTCATAAGACATCAAATTCATCAAAAAATTCCAATTTAACCAGAACTGATCCAGAAACCGAAATTGCCATTTTTCATGCTTTAAATCCAAATTTTCAACATTAATCAAATTAATCTCAACACCAAATCAAGTCACCACATATGAACAACCAAAGAACAATTCTAGACATTACAAGAGTGGTCATAACACTCTAGAATGGCAACATGTCATCTAATGACCAAATTGGATACTAATTACAATAATTCCATCCAATATACTTCACACATGCTTCATTAGCTTCCAATCCATCATCAACAACCAAAAGCCCCAATTTTTCAGAATTGAAGGAACTCTAGAACCTTTCTAAATCATCAAGAAATAAGAAACTAAATTTTCAAGCATAGGGTTTTGAAGAATTACCTTAAATCTCCTAAATCATTAGCCATTTTCTTAATTTTCCTTATTTTCTTTATGGAATCTTCAAACCAATTTAGAGACCCATTTTTGGTATGTGTTTCGGCCAAGGTTGATGATGATTGAAGAAAACAAATTTTAAATTTAAAAGAAAGGAGAATAACTTTTAGGGTTATTTTTGTCATTTTTGCAAATTTAATCAAATTAAAGAATATAAGCTTTAATGTTAGCAAATCACATTTGAACATTTAAGCTTAATAAATTCTTGCCATGTGTACAAATATTAATTGGAGAAATTTCATAATATTTATAAAAAAAAGTTTAATTAATTAATCATTTAAATATTTAACAATTAAATATCTAAATATTAATTAATATAATTATTATTATATATGTATTTTTATTTGCAATAAATAACAAATACATATATTTATGGCATGTGTCAAAATATCATTTAACGAATAATTAAAGTGTATCTAATCGTATTATGTTTCAAATACAAATACAATATAATTATTATCGGATAAAATCCCTTAATATATGTGTTATCGTTTAACTGATTAAACGGTCCGAATTAACTCATTTAATCCGATGAAGTATTATAAATAATCCATATTATTCATATCGCGTTGCCCAAGTGCTCAACGAGTACACTTCATATAGTGGGACTCTCTAAGTTTAGGTTTATCCGTCACGAAATCCAATTTCGTGTCCATAATCCATCCACTCATGGATTATGATGACCACAGAAAATCTCGCTAAACTATGCAAGCCGAGGTCATTGCATATGTATAATCCCTCCGTCACAGGCATTCCATATTATACCTAGGATACAGATGAGAATGTCAAATCCGTTCGGTATAATATAGTCGACTTTCAATTTACGATCTCTAAATAACACTCAGAATTGATTTCTGAAGTTATACCACGGCCATGGATTTACTAGATCGTAAACACGTGTGGATGCCTATGCCCTGTACACAAGACTGACGGATCCTCTCTTGATACGCACTGGATATCATGAGCATCAGTCCACACCTAATGAACAGGCGGAGGTCTGATCTAAATAGATCGGTGACGTGACTGCCATCAAAGTATGGAGGATAACTCATATATCCCACTGTTGTATTTCAATTCAAAGGACCACAAAGCTCACTCAACTCGAGAAGATTCCTATTGACGTTAGTGTACCATCTATTAGGAAATCTTTAGTGAGTCATTCGATGTTTATCAAATAAACACCTACATATCTATACGAGTCTCCCGAGACTCATGGTTCATTGGGATAACCATCGGACCAAGTCACGATATACGACATGTAATGGTCTCAGCGGATTTTACTAATCGACCCGTGTTAGCAAATCTTGACCAGGAACTTTATATAAGGATATATATCTTATAGTGCGCTTCCCAATATCAATTACAAACTACATTATAACTGTGCACTATATTGTAGATCCTAGGGTCTTTGTCTAATATACACATATCACTAAACCAGATTTAGTTTCAATCTAATCATAATCAAATTTCTAATCGTAATTAGATTGAATAAGTGTATAAAAGACAAAGGTGCTACCATTAAATTAGTAATATTTATGGAAAATAGAATTGCTCGTATTTATGAATCTAACATAAATACGATCTGCATTGGCACTTTGAGCACCAACCCTAACAATTTCTCTCACTTGCTCCAGTGCCAATACATGGTATCATATACACATCTCAATGTGTATCACATACTCATGGCCCTTAAGAGCTCACCTTGCACTTAAGTAGGCAACAACAAGTAAGCCCGCTTAACAAATCGAGTCTGTCCAACAAACCCAACCGTTTTCCTTAGCCAGCATCATTCATATTTGCAGAATTCAAATTCTACATCAATATGAATTAGACGTTATATCGATTTGTGATATAGCTACTGAGTTGTCTAAGTATATATGGATCAAATCCAAAATACTATAAGACAACCGCAAGCGCAAAACCAATATCAATACTTCTAATCATTGAGGTCACTTTGCAACTTCTTTAGTCAATACTTCAAAAGTCGCAACTGATTCCACTAGTTCAGTAGAATCAATGGTGACACTCCCACTGCATCTTTTCTGACTTTATATGACATAGTCTATCTAATGTCATAATTAGGATCAAAATTAATCTGACCTTATGGTTGCAGACTAAATTCTCTAGAACCTTTCTAAATCATCAAGAAATAAGAAACTAAATTTCCAATCATAGGGTTTTGAACAATTACCTTAAATCTCCTAAATCCTTAGCTTTTTTCTTGATTTTCTTTCTTTTCTACACGGAATCTTCAAACCAATTTTGAGACCCATTTTTGGTATATGTTTCGGCCAAGGTTGATGATGATTGAAGAAAACAAATTTTTTATTTAAAAGAAAGGAGACTAACTTTTAGGGCTATTTTTGTCCTTTTTACAAATTTAATCAACTTAAATAATATAAGCTTTAATGTTAGCAAATCACATTTGAACATTTAAGCTTAATAAATTCTTGCCATGTGTACAAATAATAATTGGACAAATTTCATAATATTTATGAAAAAAGTTTAATTAATTAATCATTTAAATATTTAACAATTAGATATCTAAATAATTAATTAATATAATTATTATTATATATGTATTTTTATTTACAATAAATAACAAATACATATATTTATGGCATGTGTCAAAATATCATTTGACGAATAATTAATGTGTATCTAATCGTATTATGTTTCAAATACAAATACAATATAATTATTATCGGATAAAATCCCTTAATGCATGTGTTATCGTTTAACCGATTAAACGATCCGAATTAACTCATTTAATTCGATGAAGTATTATAAATAATCCATATTATTCATATCGCGTTGCCCAAGTGCTCAACGAGTACACTTCATATAGTGGGACTCTCTAAGTTTAGGTTTATCCGTCACGAAATCCAATTTTGTGTCCATAATCTATCCACTCATGGATTATGATGACCACGGAAATTCTCGCTAAACTATGCAAGCCGAGGTCATTGCATATATATAATCCCTCCGTCACAGGCAATCCATATTATACCTGGGATACAGATGAGAATGTCAAATCCGTTCGGTATAATATAGTCGACTTTCAATTTACGATCTCTAAATAACACTCAGAATTGATTTCTGAAGTTATACCACGGCCATGGATTTACTAGATCGTAAACACGTGTTGATGCCTATGCCCTGTACACAAGACTGACGGATCCTCTCTTGATACGCACTGGATATCATGAGCATCAGTCCACACCTAACGAACAGGCGGAGGTCTGATCTAAATAGATCGGTGACGTGACTGCCATCAAAGTGTGGAGGATAACTCATATATCCCACTGTTGTATCTCAAGTCAAAGGACCACAAAGCTCACTCAAATCGAGAAGATTCCTATTGACGTTGGTGTACCATATATTAGGAAATCTTTAGTGAGTCGTTCGGTGTTTATCAAATAAACACCTACATATCTATACGAGTCTCCCGAGACTCATGGTTCATTGGGATAAACCATCAGACCAAGTCACGATATAGGACATGTATTGTCTCAGCAGATTTTACTAACCGACCCGTGTTAGTAAATCTTGACTAGGAACTTTATTTAAGGATATACATCTTATAGTGCGCTTCCCAATATCAATTACAAACTACATTGTAACTGCGCACTATATTGTAAATCCTAGGGTATTTGTCTAATATACACGTATCACTAAACCAGATTTAGTTTCGATCTAATCATAATCAGATATCTAATCATAATTAGATCGAATAAGTGTATAAAAGACAAAGGTGCTACGATTAAATAATTAATATTTATGAAAAATAGAATTGCTCGTATTTATGAATCAGATATAAAAACGATCCGGATTGGCACTCTGAGCACCAACCCTAACAATTTCTCCCACTTGCTCCAGTGCCAATACACGGTATCATATACACATCTCAATGTGTATCACATAATCATGGCCTTTAAGAGCTCACCTTGCACTTAAGTAGGCAACAACAAGTAAGTCTGCTTAACAAATCGAGTATGTCCAACAAACCCAACCGTTTTCCTTAGCCAGTATCATTCATATTTTGTAGAATTCAAATTCTACATTAATATGACTTAGACATTATATCAATTTATGCTATAACTACTGAGTTGTCTAAGTATATATGGATCAAATCCAAAACACTATAAGACAACCACAAGTGCAAAACTAATATCAATACTTCTAATCATTGAGGTCACTTTGCAACTTCTTAAGTCAATACTTCAAAAGTCACAACTGATTCCACTAGTTTAGTGGAATCAATGGTGACACTCCCACTGCATATTTTCTGACTTTATATGACATAGTCTATCTAAAGTCATAATTAGGATCAAAACTAATCTGACCTTATGGTTGCAGACTAAATTCTCTTTGAATAAGAAACTCATTATAAGTATCTCTAGGATAACAAAGAAGACGTTTCAAGACCCATCATATGGTCTATAGCATATCCAAATAACTCGTAACAATTACGATTAAATTAATATCTTTAATCGCACATAATATAGTATTCATTATGCCATCGTCATATAATGTATGAAATTGACTAGACATTCTAATTAATTTCTCTTTCGACAAAGGTATCATCATTTACGAAAGATGAATACTATATATATAAAAGATACATTAACTGCCAAACAGTTATACTAACTGTTTTACAAATAGTCTTATTGTGTCCTTTATAGATCATATCTAATGCACGACTAATGGGAGTTACACACAAGTCTCTTGTTTTATATCATATATAAAACTTTATATCAAATATGTCAGAGACTACTCCCACTGCTTTCACAGAGAAAAGAAGACTTAGGATTATATAATACTAGAAAGAAGTTTGTACGCTCCCACTAACTGATGAGCGGAAAATATATCAATATTTACCGCCCCTTTTACTTAATATTTTGTTTAGTTTCTCGGGTTTGATGAACGTTTTGATGTGTTTTAGTTTATTTTGCAGTTAAAATAATATTGGGACTCAATGAAATCATTTAGGACGAAATATGGGTCAAATAAGGGTAAAAATTGGACTTGACATATTAATTTTGGAGATTGGAAACTTGGAAGGGCGTTTTAACGAAGTGCAATTTTGGAAATTCCAATTTTGCGCATCTGAAGTATTTTCAGCATCAATTTTTACTTCGATATCGGATGGAGCTGATTCAAGTACTAGATTAAAGAAGACCCGAAGATCTACAACTTTGAAAGACAAAATAATTTCGAATTCTAGAGATTTCATGACCGAAATTGATGAACCATCTAGAAGTGTGTTGTGTGTAATTATTAAAGTCATTTTCAATCATTTTCAAAGAAAAAAATAAATTATAAAATAAATTATAAAAATTATCAAATCACCACCAAACATGATAACAATTAGTGGAGCAATTAATAATGGATTTGGTGGAGTAATTAGTGGAGAAATTAATAATGGATTTGGTGGAGATTTTATGGATGATTTGATGGAGGCAAAATTTTGCCTATAAATACCAAGCCATTTCATTTGTAAATTTCAACTTTCTTCTTTGAAATTCCTAATGAATAAATAAGAAGATTGTATATTGTTTGTTTATTTACAGCTTCTAGTAATTAATTTCCGCTTTCGCACTTTCTTTTCTTTACTTTTCAGTTTTTACTTTCCGCAATTTACTTTTACGCACAAACCTTTTCTTTCTTTACTTTTGCAGTTTTTATTTTTCAAGAAATGAGGAGGTAACTCCCCCTTGATGGGGTAAAAGGTAAAGCTTTTATTATTGCTATCTAGATTAATCTCCCTTAAATATAAAATATAAACTATTTAAAACCTGACTTAATGAGGATACCACTATATTGGCCGGTTGGAAATTAATTATAAATTGGTTTTAACCTGACTAAGTAGGGATACCGCCTGGTTGGTCGGTTGGTAATTAATTATTAATTTGACTTAATCAGGATACCGCCTATATGCCTGGTTGGTAATTATCACGCCAAGTTAATATATTATATTAAGGGAGATATCTAAAATAGTAGTAATAAAAGTTGATCCTCTAACCCCAGCATTTTCTTTTATTGTACTTTTACTTTATTTAATTTCAGCAATTACTTTCAGTAATTTACTTTTATTTTTATTTTTTTTTACTTTTTACTTTTTACTTTTTACTTTTTACTTTATTTACTTTTCAACAATTTACTTTTCAGTATTTAATTTTTAGTTTTTTACTTTATGTCTTTTATTTTTTTTTTTACTACTTGTAAATATGTGTCGTAACTAAGCCAGTTATCTGGGGTTGTGATGAAATCCAATATCACCGGTTTATAAGGGGTTAAATTATAGTTTGGGTAATATAAAGGTTTATTTATTGAGTCTTAATCTTAATACTTTTTATTAACTGGCCATTAATAAAATTGAACTGGTAACTTAAAATGAACTAGACATAAAGATTTTAAGTTTAAGACCTTAGACTCAATAGCCCACGATCTTCCTTGAGGATAGATAACCCTTTAATAGATTTCCTTACAGGATAGGAATATACCTGTCGGGCGGTGGTAGCCATAATTGGAACTTAATCTTAATGAATCCAGGTAATTTGGTTGACATAGACATATGGTTCAATTAGGTTATACTGGATATTTGTAGTTGACCATCGGAAGAGGCTTTTACATAATTTAGTGTTCCAGGTTAATAAATCAATATTTTACCCAACTATAAGATAACCACTTCATCTTTAAAATGATATTCCAAAGAAATCACAACCCTAGATAGTTTTTAATATTGAATTTTCTTAAACCTACTTTCGAACAACTTTATTTACTTATTTTTAAATTTAGAATCGTCACCTTTTCATATCAATCAAACAACCTGTTAGATATTAGTAATCATTTGACCTCATAAATTAATAGATTAGATATTAAGTACTCGTGGGATCGATATTTTTTATACTACTTGAACGATAAGTGCGCTTGCGTTATACGCGTGTGATTACGCACTGGTCAAGTTTTTGGAGCCGTTGCCGGGGACTTAATTATCTTTCACTATTAGTTTAGAGGTTAGATACTTTTACTTGTATCTAATTTCTTTTTACTTATTGTTTTTGTTTTCTTTGTGTTTCAGGTTCTGAGAAACTTCATGAGATGAACTAGAAGCTTTGAACTCTGACCGCTTGACCCGGAAATTGAAAGAACCATTAGACAGTTGAGAAGGGAAAGGCGAGAAGGCCAAGAAGTTTTATTCAACATGGAACCTGAACCTTTGAACGTTGCACCACCGATTCCCATTCGAGACAGAACCATTCTGGTGGTTGACAGACTCATTTCTTGTATTGTACTTCCTCTCTTACCAGCAAATGCAGGTACATCAAAACATACATCCAGATGATTCAGCAGTCAGTACAGTTTGGGGGAAATGCAACTGAAGATCCTAATGCCCACATCAGCAACTTCCTGGAAGTTTGCGGCACTTTCAATTACAACCGAGAAGCTGAAGGAGCAATGAGACTGTGTGTTTTCCCATACTCCTTGAAGGACAGAGCTAAAGCTTGGCTACATTCACTACCAGCAGGTTCCATCACAACTTGGAACTCTTTAGCCACCAAATTTCTTGCAAAGTACTTTCCACCAGCCAGAACTGGAAAACTGAGGAATGACATCACATCCTTTGTGCAACAAGACTCAGAAACTCTTTAGGAAGCTTGGGAAAGGTACAAAGATTTGCTCCGGAAATATCCTCACCATGAGATTCCAAAATGGCTTCAAGTCCAAACATTCTATAATGGACTTTCTGGAATAATGAGAACCACAATCAATGCTGCTTCTGGAGGAGCTTTAATGGCAAAAGGAGAAGATCAAGCCTGGGACCTAATCGAAGAAATGGCCAACAACAATTCCTTGTGGCCAACAGAAAGGAGCATGATCCAAAGAATTGTAGGAATTTATGAAAGTGGAGCCAATACAGCAGTCAACACCAAGCTGGATCAGATATGCAAATTCATGGAGACTCTTACCACTGGATCCACAAGTTCACCAAATGGAAGAGCACCAGAACCAAACCAACTTGAAGAGACGGTGAATTATGTCAACAATTTCAACAGACAATGGAACAATATATATTCCAACACCTACAACCCAGTGTGGAGGAATCATCCTAATTTTTCATGGAGCAACAATTCAGGGCAAAAGAACAATCCACCACAAGGATTCCAACAGCAGAACTATCCACCACTTGGATTCCAGCAACAGAACAAAGGCCAAGAACAGATAAATGAACCAGGAATAATAGAAGTGATGAATCAGTTAAAAAAGTACGATGCTATGTTTCAGAGCCAATCAGCTTCCATCAAATCACTGGAGAATCAAATCGGACGACTGGCCAACGCTCAGAGTTACAGACCGCTAGGTAATCTTCCCAGCAACACAGAACCAAATCCAAGGAATCGAGGGAAGGAGCAATGTCAAGCTATTACCTTAAAAAGCGGTACTGAGATCAATAAAGATGTTGGAATCAAAGCAACAATTGAGGAAGTTCCAAAAGATGCAGTTCCAGAGATGGAGGAAAAAGAAGCAAAGAAAAAGAACAGATCCTTCCACCTCCACATTTTCCTCAACGACTTCAGAAAAATAAACTGGACAAGTAGTTTGCTCGGTTCCTAGAGGTGTTCAAAAAGCTTCACATCAACATTCCATTTGCAGAAGCCTTGGAAGAAATGCCCAGCTATGTAAAATTATTGAAAGACATTCTTTCAGGAAAATGAAGATTTTGAGACTACGAAACAGTAGCATTAATGGAAGAATGCAGCGCCATCATTCATAGGAAACTTCCCCCGAAGTTGAAAGATCCTGGCAGTTTCACTGTCCCATGCACCATTGGAGAACATTACATCGGTAAGGCTTTATGTGATTTAAGAGCCAGTGTTAACTTGATGCCTTTTTCTATTTATAGGAAACTGCAGATTGGAGAAGCAATGCCTACATCAGTTTCATTGCAACTTGTTGACCGAACACTCGTATTTCCAAGAGGTGTTGTTGAAGATGTGCTGGTCAAAGTCGAAAAAATAATTCTCCCAGCAGATTTCATCATCCTTGACATGGAAGAAGACAAAGAAATACCTATCATTCTTATGAGACCATTCTTGGCTACAGGTAAAATTGTGATTGATGTGCGAAAAAAAAACTGACCATGAAAGTACAGGACCAAGAACTGACCTTTAATGTTTTCAAAGCCATGAAATTCCCGAGCGATGAAAAGGAAGAAGAATGCTTCAAAGTTGATGTTGTTGATAGTATCGTTCAAAATACTGAGCAAATCCCATGGATACACTTGAAGCTTGCATCACTGACCGGCGTAAACACACACGTATAACGCAAGCGCACGTATCGTTCAAGTAGTATAAAAATATCGATCCCACGAGTACTTAATATCTAATCTATTAATTTTATGAAGTCAAATGATTACTAGTATCTAACAGGTTGTTTGATTGATTTGAAATGGTGACGATTCTAAATTTAAAAACTAGTAAATAAAATTGTTCGAAAGTAGGTTTTAAGAAAATTCAATATTAAAAACTATCTACGGTTTTGATTTCTTCCAATATCATTTTAA
Organism: Zanthoxylum bungeanum; assembly: GCA_019454045.1. Taxonomy (NCBI): domain Eukaryota; kingdom Viridiplantae; phylum Streptophyta; class Magnoliopsida; order Sapindales; family Rutaceae; genus Zanthoxylum; species Zanthoxylum bungeanum. Next base: position 5,764 of record SKCR01019167.1, on the reverse strand, counting down.
AGATGAAGTGGTTATTTTATGTTTGTGTAATAAATCAGTTTACTGACCTAGAACACTAAATTATGCAAAAGCCTATGTCGATGGTCACACGCAAATACCCAGTTTAACCCAATTGAACCATATGTCTATGTCAACCAAATTATCTGGATTCATTAAGTTTAAGTTCCAATTATGGCTACCCCCGCCCGACAGGTATATGTCTATCCTGTAAGGAAATCAATTAAAGGGTTATCTATCCTCAAGGAAGATCGTGGGTTATTAAGTCTAAGGCTGAAACCTAAAATCCCTATGTCTAGTTCATTTTAGATTTACCACACCAATCTTATTGGTGATCAGACAACAAGAAGCATTAAGCTTAAGACTTAATAAGTAAACCTTTAAATTACTCAAACTATAATTTAACCCTTTATAAACCGGTGATATTGGATTTCATCACAACCCCAGATAATTGGCTTAGTTACGACACATATTTATGGGTAGTAAAAAAAACTTAAATAAAATAAAAGACATAAAGTAAAATACTGTAAATTAAATGCTGAAAAGTAAATGCTGAAAGTAAATGCTGAAATTAAATACTGAAAATTAAATGCTGAAAAGTAAATGCTGAAAGTAAATTGCTGAAAAGTAAATTGCTGAAAAGTAAATAAAGTAAAATTACAATAAAAGAAAATCCTCAGGTAAAAGGATCCACTTTTATTACTTCTATTTTAGATATCTCTCTTAATATAATATATTAACTTTGCATGATAATTACCAACCAGCCATATAGGCGGTATCCAGATTAAGTCAAATTAATAATTAATTACCAACCGACCAATATGGCGGTATCCTCGTTAAGTCAGGTTTTAACTAGTTTATATATTATAATTAAGGGAGATTAATCTAAATATTAGTAATAAAAGTTTTACCTTTTACCCCAGCAAAGGGGAGTTACCTCCTCATTACTGAAAAGTAAAAACTGAAAATTAAATAAAGAAAAGTACTGTGCGTAAAAGTAAATTGTGGAAAGTAAAAACTGAAAAGTAAAGAAAAGAAAGTGCGAAAACGAAAATTAATTACTGAAAGCTGTAAATAAATAAACAAGATACAATCTTCTTAGTATTCTTAAGGAATTCCTTAGAAGAAAGTATGAATTTTACAAATGAAATGGCTTGGTATTTATAGGCAAAATTTTGCCTCCATCAAATCATCCACCAAATCAATTATTAGTTGCTCCACTAATTGCTCCACCAAATCCATTATTAATCGCTCCACTAATCTCTTATGATGTTTGGTGATGATTTGATAATTTTTTTATTTTTTTATTAATTTATTTTTTTGCTTTGAAAATGATTGAAAGTGACTTTAATAATTACACACTACACACTTCTGGATGGTTCATCAATTTCGGGCATGAAATCTTCAGAATTCGAAATTATTTTGTCTTTTAAAGTTGTAGATCTTTGAGTCTTCTTAATCTGGAACTTGAATCAGCTCAATCCGATATCTGAGTACAAAGTTATGCCCAAAATACGACAGATGCGTAAAACTGGAATTTCCAAAACTGCACTTCGTCAAAACGCCCTTTCAAGTTTCCAATCTCCAAAATTAAAATATCAAGTCCAATAATTGCCCTTATTTGACCCATATTTCATCCTAAATGATTTCATTGAGACCCGATATTATTTTATCTGCAAAATAAACTAAAACACATCAAAACGTTCATCAAACCCGAGAAACTAAACAAAATATTAAGTTAAAGGGGTGGTAAATATTGATATATTTTCCGCTCATCACACCCCCATACCTAACATTTTGCTAGTCCTCGAGAAAAACAACAAAATAAAAATAAAATTAAACTAAGCCACTTTCGTAGGGATCACAGTTGTATTTAGCACATGCAACAAGCCTTTAAACCCCTAGGTGTCCCTAGTGGACGAGTTGTAGTCTCGTGAGGGCTTACAGCAACGATACCCACAAACGTTTTACAAAAGTAAAAAGATAATAAAACTAATGCACACAAAAGCAAAAAGACAAGAGAAAATAGAATAAAGAAGTTAGTGACTAATCAGGTGAAACTTCTACTCCTAGTCAATAGTTGTTTTGTTTCATTCTAAATTACAGAATAAGTAAATTCTCCGATTATTTTTACCATTCTTCATATACACAGCCAACAAAATATTAAACAACTCATTTTTGCCCACAACAGTCATAAGTGCAGTTGATAAGAGAGTAATATTTTTGTCCTAAAGTTCTATCAGATTTAACACCTTTTGGTAGCAATGGAATAATTTTTGTCATTTTTCTGATTTTTTCTTTGATTTTTTTTTTCTATTTTTTATTTATATACAATATCTTCCATCTATGTAGCGAGTGTTGGGTCGGTGGCTCCCAAACCAGTTGGCTTTAGGGCACCATGTGTTAAGACACCCCTACGGACTTAATTACTCAGACTTCAGATATATATATTTTTGCAGCATCTTTGATCCATGTGTTGAGATCTAATATAGGTCCCAAGATCAACAAATCAAGCAAGAAAATGCATGAATACACAACATAGGAGGTGCGGAATATACTCACATTGAATTCGGTTTTGATGCAAAGAAGAACAAAAATGTTTTGGCCTCCTCCATGAAGCTCGGCAGTAGCTATATTTGACAGGGGGCTGCTCGGTTTTGGTCCATCTTGTTCCTTGAAGATTCGGCCATGTGAGACTCCATTGAAGCTCCAAGCTTCAAGCTTTTCCATGCTCATAAATTCGTTTCCCTATCACTTTAGGATAACTCTATGTGTGTGCTAGCACTTGGTTTTGAAACAAAATCAATTCTTGCTTCTCATTACTTCTCGGCAGAACCAGAAAAACAAGAGAGAAGAAGATGAAAAACGGCTTCAAGCCGAGAGAGAAATGAGGGAAAAGAAAAGACCGTATGTCATTGCATAAGGGAGAGAGAAAAGACTTTTATTGTTTTATATTAAATTGATTTTCCAAAAACCAATTAAAAACAATTACCAAAACTTTTGAATTTCAAAAAATCAAAAGCAAAAGCCAAAAAAGTAAAAAGCAATAAAGCTTTCCATCACATCACATCACTTTAATAAAGTGACAACATGTCATGTCACATCACTCAAAGTAACAAGTGATTTGACAATTGATGCGACTAGCAATTTGACGATTGACGTGACTTGCGTGCCGCACTCGAATTTGAAATACGAATGCGCTCGCAAACACGCTCGGGGTCGGGTTCGCTAATTCCAAATTAACGAATTTTCCGTCGCGTCGTAATTAAATGATTACGCCTAGCGAAATTACTATTCACGTCGCTAACGAATTAATTCAAAAATAATTCGTTCGCCCGAATTAAAATCTAATTTTAATTCCGCGCCGAAATCCAATTTCATATAATATATCGAATATATTATTTTATCCGATTAATTCTAAATTAATCGTTCTCTCTCTTTAATTAATATTTTATCCCAGATAAAATATCTCCGCAATTAATCCCAGATTAATTTTCTCTCTCTTCTAATTAATCCCAGATTAATTAAAGTGCGAGTTATACATCATCGGTGAATCTTCAGGAAGCGACCCATGAGATCTCCGGATATGTTGGCAGTAAATACGGTCGTCGGATAATCCGAACACGTAAGTACCTCGTACTACGTTTATACCGATTTACAAGACAAGGTTGGCTTCTAGCAAAGCGCCATGCCTACCCAATTCTCCAGAAATATTCTTACAGGAATATATAGATTTGTATCAAGCGTAGTATACCGTAGTATTGTGTATATCGGCCCAGTATCGGATAGTCACGTGCTAGGGCTGGGGCTGGATAAGTGTATGCCCCGTCCGAAGCACATGTCGGATGTCTGGTAACTAGTCTCTATAATCAGATATGCATGACCTGGTCATAACATCCCGATGGTTGCGCAACACTTAAGAGCACTAGTACCGTATCCTGCGTGACATCATCTCCAATATAACTGAAGTGATATTTCCGTCTTGACATCACAACCAATACACTACGACTTTCTGATAAACCCAGAAGTGGTGTACGCAGAACCGGTTAAAGCCCTGTACCACCAAGACCAAAGTCTATCGATTATCGTAAGTATTAGCGATGCAAGTCTCAGGTTAAGACTATACACACCTACCCTGATTTCGGCCTCCCATAGACACATAGTCATAATACCAATGGGATTCCGAGGGGTCTATCCAGAGCGAAGCTGTTTCCCGTACCATCGGTGAAACATGACCTCCTATCGCACTTGCATAAGTATCCAATACTTATATATATGAGAACTATGCCGTTGTGCCCTCACAACGCGCACAAGTGCAATACTAGCCTATTCCGCATTATCGATGTCCTGTCTCGATAATACTCCGGCTATGGATATTTAATGATTAATCCTTCGGGGATTGATACTGTCTCATATCATTCTCTATCCAGGAACTAATCATATGGACCTCTCTTCATTTATACATTTATGGTGATTTATCATAAATGATGAGAGTGCAATTTCCTTGTCACATAGTTAATTTGTACAACAACACCGTGATCTGTACAAATAGTGACGCTATGGGTCATATTATCCAACAATCTCCCACTTGGCACATAGCCAGTCACTCGAGTGTCTAACACCCGAACTATGTACAATTCGCTCAAATTGCTGAGGAAAGGTTTTCGTCAGCGGATTTGCTTAAATATCGTCTGACGCGATTTAAACGATCATCACATCGCCACGATGTATGATCCGAACGAATCAGATGATATAGAAGTATATATCTGGATCGTCGATGAGACCTTTAATTCCTTAGCCTGTGCTGACGCCTAGCTCAGCTGCTAAAAGAACTATATCTAATCTAATTAGATTATTATCGATCCAAATGTTGGTTTATTCTAAGGTCCCAAGATCAAACAAGACATGAAATTATGTGTGAACACATCAACGGAGGTAGCGGAATACTCACATTGATCGGTAGAGTCGATTTGAAGACAAATGAACCCAAAAACGCACTGCCATGTAAGCCTACTGCATGCAGTCCACTGCCTACAAAAACAGAAAATTTAGTGAAGAAACGGAACTCCTAGCTTCGTCGGATGGATCCCGTCTCATGGTCGAACCTCCCTACCACCTTCGCAAGACTTGTAAGTGTGCTAGCACTTGATTTCTCACCATGAGAAACCACTCTTGCTTCCCTTTAGCTCACGGTTTTTGGCTTCCAAAAACAGTCCACACTTTGTAGATTTCGTGAGGAGAAGAGAGAAATTTGAGAGAGAAAAATGTGTATTAAGTTGTCAAATGATTTACCAAAAATCAATTTATATTTATGCCATAATTTATTAAATTAATAATAAAATTATGACACATAACATGCAATGGCTTAGAGTATAAAACACTCAATTTCCATGCAATAACATTGAGTGCATTGTACACAATCTACATGCAATGACATTGAGTACAATGTACACAATCTACATGCAAAGCATTAGAATGACATGTGTCATGTGGGCCCCACATGTTCCCAAATGAAAGTGGGCCCACGTGCGCTCACGCGTTCGGGTTCGATATTTCCGAAATACCGAGCTTACGTCGCGACGTTAATTCAATCGAATTTAAATAAATAATCGCCCCCGGCGAAATTATTATTTACGTCGCTAACGAATTAATTCTAATTAACTCGTTTGCCCGAATTAAAATCTAATTTTAATTCCGCGTCGAAATCTAATTTCGTCTAATACATCGATTAATTCCGAATTAATCGCTCTCTCTCTCTAGACGATAT
>SKCR01019166.1:0-53399 GCA_019454045.1 Zanthoxylum bungeanum | reverse complement strand
ATGCTCACATCCAAAATTATTTGATCGGGAACATCATCTATATCATATTTTTGGATTATGACAAAAATAAATTTATCAGATGTTCCAAGTTTCATGCTCTAGCTAACCTCTATATCAAGTTATCAACCATTTAGAGATTTTTTTTTTTTTTTTTTTTGCTTAATGACTCGTTGAAGCCCACCATATGTAATTCTATTAAAAGCCCAGAAATTACATGATGATTATGATTATTTTTTAAGCAGAAAAAGATGATGGAGGGATCGCAGCAAATTCCAAACATCCCTCAAGGAAACCAGGCTCTCTCCTGGGTGGTGGAGCTAGCTGCATATTGAGATATCACTAGTGTAGTGGCCCTTGATAATATCCTTGAGCAGGATAAAGGTACTAAGCATATTTGGGGTCACTCATCTTTGGGAAAACACTCGCAATTTAATTAATGATAAATTATATAATTATAAATCTGAAAAATGGGAGCTGTGTGGAAGATAAGCTAGCGCAAGAAACAAAGCTTCATGGGGCCGGAGTTCTTCATGGGAGTTTTTATTCTTTAACATAATTGACATTGTAATCAGAAGAAGAAGAAGGAGGATGAGTTGACACCACTTGCATGGATATTTCAATGGGTTCATGTTCACTATTTTCCTCAATATCAGGAAGATCCGATGAGATTATTTGCTTAAACAAAAACAAATAAGCAGAGAGGATATGTGGGTTCGATGATCTTTGGATATTTACCAGATTGGATTGTGTAAGTGTGACTCCCCATCTTTGTGATTTTTCAGAGGCAACACATATGTATGTTGGTTCGTGAGTAGAGAAGAGAGACCATATATGGTCAAGTACGAATAAGGGGATAAGATGACATTTATGATATATAAAGAGTTTTAGTTGGTTTGGACTTGAGGAATACATCATATATTTTGGTTTTAAGACTTGAAGTTTCAGGCAACCAAAGGGTTTAAAGTATAGGAATTATTATTATTTTTAAAAAAAAATTTATTATTTGTATTTATATGAATTGATTACTTTAACACAATAAAACCTATAAAAAGTGGAATTTTGTAACTTAATCAATCATAATAATTTAATTTTTAACTTGTCCAAAAAATTAACTTCTTGTAACTCCTCATAATTAAAACTTATTGTAACTCATAATTAAAATCGATATTTAAAATTCATTAAAAAACTAATAATCCCCCACTTGAATTTTAATTAAATATTTTCATCGAGCAATATAATATAAGGTCGTGCATAAATAAAGGTGTCTATCGACTTGAACCTTTACATAATGTTGACGATTTAGATTATACTAGAGTAACTCGTAGTTTTGAACTTTATCTCTGACAACGTTACACACACAAATCTTTCAGGGTGAAGTCAAAAAGTCTGTGCATTATTGTCGTGCACATATATCCCAGTATAGTGAATGCTCTAGAAACTTTTGCCAAAAGTTTCATAAGAAACTGTCTCACTTCTACATTCACATAACTGTATCTATCAAGAGTACTCATGTAGCTAGGTACTCCACTCTACATAGAGTATAGAACACTTTAAGAGTTAAATATAACTCATCCTTACATTGCTTCAGGATATCATGCCCTAAGAATGGAACTCACAAATAAAATAATAGCATGATTCATCATCATTTCATGACTTGTTATTACCCATTGAACCTATTTCTTGGGATCTCGAGTCTATTAGGTCGGGTTACCATCGCCAGTGACTGTCTAATGGTAATAGTTTCATTCTTTTCTAGGTATTGAATACATTCTCTCTTGCTAGTCATTTCATCAAATGATCATCTAAATTACCATGAATCAATACATGATCTATTCTTACAGCTCCAGAAGAGAGGTATTCTCTAACTGTTCTGTGTATCTGCATTCTCGTACTGTTAAAATAACAGTTCTGAATATTTACAATAGCCGCAGTACTATCACAATGGATCAATACAGCTGGTATCGGTCTCTCCCATAAATGGGTATCTGATAGCAAGCTTCTCAACCAAGCTGCTTCTTCACTAGCAGATGCTAGTGCAATCATCTCAGACTCCATGAAATATATCCGCTGGTAGCCTTGAAATCAGAAAACCATCGATAATGTAATTCTAGTTTCATGGTCCTTTTCAGGTACCTTATGACCCTCTCAATAGCAAATCAATTCTCATACCAGGTCTACTAGTAAATCTACATAGTAATCCTACGACATATACAGTATCAGGTCTAGTGTAATCAAAACATAACGTCAATTACCAATGTTGTTCGCATACTCAAATTGTCTAACATTGTAACCAATGTTCTTGAACAACTTTACATTAGAGTCATAAGGAGTACATGCAAATTTATTCTTAGATTCCCTTTTTCCCAACCTAGTAATTTAATTTGAGAATTACACTAGTTACGTCTAAGTTTTTCATAACAAATTTAGAAGACGACATAGACTTTAACAGAATTAAACATATCAATATATAAATATTTCACATGTTTTCAAACATTATAATAAATATATTGTTCACTTTCAATCACTTTTAAAACATGAATAAAATATTAGAGGTAAGACCCCCATTATTTTCAATTTATCATTGGAGGTCGAGCCCCTACTATTTCTTAAATTAAAAGAATTTTCTCTTCATAGAAATAATGTTCTCATATAAATAATAAAATCTATATGTTTAACTATAACGTCATACCCAAAGTTCTAATTTCTCAACCTTTCTATATTTCATAAAGTAAAATTTAAATACCACATCACCAGTTCGAGTAGCTATAGTGGTGTGGGGAATCATCCATCAACATTTTCTTATTTACAATTTCTATAAGGACTCGAACATAGCATAATCATAGTAGACATGACGAAAAACATCAATGCCTACCCACCATCCCTCGGATCCACCAACCATGTTGATATCAAAGATTGTAGTAACAAGTTGGTATTGAGTAAGGTTTGCTTTTGGAACAAAACTCTTTAACCAATAATTCTGGGCAAGGTGCCTTAGTTTACCACAGTTGTAACATTTGAACTAACTATTGTCATTTCTTGAGAGAGGTTAGTGTCTGTTCTTGTTATTCCATTTTTGGTGATTATGGTTCTTGTTGTTTCTAGGGTCATGATCATTAATATTAAAGCAAAGACCAGTTAAGCATATATTTAAGACAATCTTAATGTTCCATATCAACACTGAAATTCTTAAAAAGACTAACTGATACAACCAAAATTAATCATGTTTTCAAGAACGATATATTTTGTAATCCAGAATCATTCAAATCGGTAAATACATGTCCATTCATTAGAGGAAATGTATTCCAAAAAGTTTCTAAAATAATACTAATAAGCAAAGTCTAAAAAAATTTCGGAATATGATCTCGAGTTGTTAACCTCAAAAATCTATATATCCATTCCGTACTAGCAGCAATGAAAATTTCAAATAAAAATTTAATAGTCATCAATTAAATTATAAGTGTATTTAAACATGTCAAACGCTTCATTTTTATTTTTCATTAGATAAATATAAGCATAGTTTGAACAATCATCAATAAATGTGACAAAATCGGTTCTCCACACACGCGAGCGTGCCGCCGCCGTATATTAGGTCTTTAAGACCTTAGATTTGATACAAAATGGTTAAACTGAAATAGGTTAGGCCATTTATAAATAGGAAAATAATAAGGAGATTAAAATGAGATAAAATTTTAATCAAAACAACGTTATTTTGATATTAAATAAAATAAAATAAAATAAAAATGATACCTTCTTTAATTTCCGTTTAATCTCTTTATCATCGCTCTAATAAATAATGTAGGAATACGGTGCCCCAAGGATAACAACTAACAAACATAATAATTTAGCTTTTGTTTAGGGCACCCTCAGATGGTTTTGAACGAAATCCAACGGTTAGAATTTATTGACTTTTCAACGCAACGCTAACATGTAATTGGTTTAATTTTGAGAGCTTTAAGTTAAAATCAATTTCACCTATTTTTTTCAAATATTCACATACTTACAATTTTACTCGACAATTAATATTTTCATTTTTCGATATTGATAGATAAAAAATCACGAGACCTTAATATTAAAAGTCAATCCTATGATCGCCTTATTCAATTCGCAGTTAAATCAAAGATCCCATCTATCTATATAATAAGACATACTTATATGTAATTTTTCTACTTCCATTCTATCCTTCGGGACATAAAAAGAATATCTAGAAAGCCATAAAAAAAGATTTTAACATTTTGCCATGTTTTCAAAACCAAGACTAGATCGGCCGGTTCGACCGGATCGGTGGAACCGGGAACCAATCGTGTCTGATCCGGTCAATTTTAAAAAATCGATTTGATAAAAATATCAGTCAAAATTAGTGAAAATCGAACTGACTAAAAATAATTTATTGTTTTTTATTTTTTAAAAATTTTAATTAAATAAAATTATTTATTACGTAAATCGGTTTTGTCAATTTTTTGGATACGGTTTATCCGATCGAACCAATAATCCATTGAATTTTTTACATCACTGGTTCGATTGACATTTTGAGTAATTAACCAAAACCCTAAAAATCTAAAATCATATATTGTTTCAAGAGTTGGGTGTGAGACACGTTTTTATGGACATAGGATTCACGATAAGCCCTCTTCATTTTCGCCTCATTCGTCAGAGATTCGATTTGAGAATTTTATATTTTTCTTGATGCTTAAGTTAATTAGTTTCTTAAACAAGTTTGTTTAAATTTGACTCAGTTCAATCTTGTGCTGCTGGTCAGAATTTAATTTCCATATATATTAAGTCGTATTCAAAAACAGTTGCCGCGTAAACGATAAAATAAAGAATTAAATTAAGCAACTATTAATTTTCTGTGATCCTTCTTAAAACAATATTTTTTATTATTTTAAAGGTAAATTTTTGGATGTCAACAAAATTATTAAGCCAAGCGATATTATGAGTGATATTCAATCTGAGTACATAAATGGATCAATTAGTATGGAGGTCCATAGAGTTTGCAATGCAAGCTTTCCGAGATTCTACAGAAGAGTTGTATACATTGCTGTCATTGTACTCACATGTATTGTAGGATACTAATCCCATGACAGTTACTCATTTGCATACAAACGAGGAATGTCAGTTTCTTTATTATTTTGTTGCAATATGTCAAAATGTTCATGGATTTTATCATCGATCATACCGATAATAGCACTTGATGAAACTTTTTTGAAAGGTAAGTATAGGATATCATTGTTTGTTGTTGCTGACAATGATGGAAATAACCACATATATCCCTGACATTTGGTATTATAGACTCAAAAATGATCAGTCATGAATTTGTTTTATGACCAAACTCCACGATTGCATCGGAGATATGGCGAATATAGTTTTCATTTCTGATCAACACAACAGCATTGAGAAATCTATTATGACAGTTTTTCCTAAAGCTTCTCATGGTATTTACATCCACCACGTCTCTATGAACCTTAGAGTTAGGTTCAGGATGAGATCAAATGATATGGACAATTTTATGATGACCTACTTTGTTGCTGCCAAGTCATATAAACATCGAAACTTTGATGCGCAACTTCAAAAAAATTGGTAGCTTAATGCAGACGCGGTAAAGTATTTAGAAGAGTTTGTAGAGTAAAATAGTTGGGCAAGGACATAGTTTTCAAGTATAAGATATAATATGATGACAACAAACATTGCTAAAAGTATGGACACATTGCTTAAAGAGGCACGAAACTTTCGGTACTTAGTTTACTTAAATATATTAGGATGATCATTTAGAGATGGTTTTTTTATAGGAGAGAATCAGCAGAAAATATTGTTACTCCATTGATTCCGTGGGCGCATGCAAAAATAAAGAAATGTAAAATCACATTGAATGTCTGTATCACCAGCTGATCGCTATGAATTTGAGGTCTGTGGCGGAGACATGATTGAAATTGTAAATATAAGAGAGAAAACGTGTACGTGTAGAAAGTTTGATTTAGAGCAATTTCTGTGTGCACATGCATTGGCTGTATGTGCGGTTGCTACAATCAAACACTATAATCTTTGGAGTAAGATGTACACAATAACCACCCTTTGTGCTGCATATAGGGAAACTATCAATCATGTTGGTGACCAATCTGATTAGGTTTTGTCAGAAGAGTTATCAGATATAATATTATTACTTTGTTCATTGGAAAAACATTCAAAAATAATTTTGACTAAAGGTTTGATTCTCAATGCAGATTTGAATGTATTGCCTATGCGGTCGATGTGGCGAACGTGGACATAATATACGTTCATGCATGGCTCCTCTTAGCTAAAATCCAAGTCAACGATAATTTTAACTTATGTAAACATATTTGATGTATTAGAAATTGATGTTTTTTCTTTATGTTTTCGAACTTTTGTGGTGATAACAAATGGGAAATGCCCGACTTTATAAACCTTTTTTCAAACTTCCGAAATCCGAAAAATACTTTGGAGATCCGAATTAATACTTCGGAATCCGAAGTAATAGTTCGGATATCCAAAGTTTTGAATAAAAAATTTTAAAAATTAAAAACTTGGGAGATCTGAAATTTTCACTTTAGATTTTAGAATTTTACACCAACTTCGATGTTTACTTCAGAGACTGTGGCTATAAATACAAATGACAAACGTTGTGTGCTCATTCTGGCAAATTAGTATTTTTTTTTTGTTTTATAAATTTCCCTTTTTATTATAAATTTTTTTATTAATTTTAAATATATAAATATTAAAATTTTAATTTAACTGTGATACATTTATATCTTGGATCCATCCTGATTTGGAAGCACTTCAATTTCGGATAAAAGAATGAACCTGACAAACTGTACACGACAGAACTGTACTCAGGTTGAAGAAAGCCAGCGTATAAAATTTGAAACGGGGTATAGATGTAAACGTGTAAGAACAACAACTCCGCCACCAAAGTCGAAGTCCTTTCTAACCAAACCAAACAAATTATGCTTATCGAAAAATATATATTTTTTTAAAAAAGAAAAATTAAAATCAATATTATTTTTATAATAATTTGCAAATAAAATATAGTAATTATTCTGTTATAGCGACTCAACCGCTCCCTCTAATCAAAGTCCTCTCTTCCATGGCCGAAACCCCAAACAAAATCCCCGGATGAAAAAACCTAGAAGCCCTTGCTTTCTTTGCTGCTTTGTTTCCCGGAAAGAAAAATTTTCCGGGAATATATCATCAACAGCGAAAGTTGTCGAATCCGGTAACAGTAGTAAAAAAGAAACAATTGGTTTGTTTTCTTGGTCAATTTTCCGTATAAAGATTAGTAACCACTCTGCTAAAACAGTTCCTTTAGACCCTTCAGACAAAAGTACAGATCTGTGTAAAAGCAAGATTCGTTCATCAAAGTCCTCGTCGAACTCTAAATCCAAATGGAAGATTCAGAAGTTATTCACCAAGCGCACAAATTCAACCACCAAAGCTACGTCGTTTCGCAAAGCTTCAGTCATAGTAAACGAAATAATTGAAGAGGTAATAACCGGGCAGTATTATTTTTTGTTTTGAAGTGGTATTTGTTCTTTAAAATTATATTAATTTTCTGATAAATTAATTCTTAACATTTTAGTGATTTTTATGGTACCCGTGATAAATGAATTTACATTTTTTTTTTATTTTTGTTTCTTCGTTTCAGACAACTCAAGGACCAGAACAAGACAGCACCCTTGAAAATCGTAAATCACTTGATCATGCAGACATTTCCAAGGACGCCACGTGTCGAAAGCGGGTATCGTTCCGCCGGAATATAGACTCCATAAGAACCGAGTCGAATCAACCCGCTTCGCCCCACGGCGTCATCAGGCCCAATACTAAACCTGGCCGTACCGGCAAATCAGCCACATCGTCACACTCAGTTCCTATGCCGGTTTCGGCCCATGAGAGACGGGCCAACCCGTTGTCAAAATCTCGGGTGGGGACAAAAAAGACCCGCCGAGATGGTAACGTGACGGTCAACAAGTTTGACCCAGTGGTGGGCATGTCGATTATTGTGGTGACTTTGGTTATAATGTTAATATGGGGGCGATTTTGTGCGATTTTGTGTACGTCTGCATGGTTGTATTTCACCCCGCGATTAAGAGCCCTGAAAAATGATGATGATGATGTGATGAAAATCAACGGTGATCTTGATTTGAATTCGGAGGAGTACAAGAGGAGGGTGGTTTTGGAGGGATTCCTGGACAGGGATCACAGGGTTGTGGCGGCTGCTGTGGTGTTACGATAAATTGTGGCTATTTTCATTTTTTTAAATATTTTTTTTATTGATGTGCGCATGTTAGTGATGTTTCTAAATTTGTATTGTTTTTTTGCTAAAATGGGCCGATAACATTTCGTGTAAATTAATGAAAAGACGCATATTCTAGATTTGCGAAAAGACAACGATCTTTCTAGAAGTAAGTTTCTTCGTACTTTCTGCTGTTCTTTAATTGGGCAGTTGCAATGTCACGTGATATGTATTAATTGCACGTGCCTCGAATTTATATTGAATCTGACGTGGTTTTGCCCCGTGGCTTATGCATTTTGCCTAGTTTCCTTATCTGACGTGGATTTTATTTGTTTTACAAATTGAGAATTAAGAATCATTAACGAAACTCCTTGAATTAAGAAGAGAACATCGATTATTTGAGGTTTAATGTGAGAAAAGATTTTTGTTGAGAATAGATGTGAGAGCTCTATTTTATAAGATTGAATGTGAAGTCTTCAAATTCTTCTGAAATTAGTAATATAATTGTTTGTGCGATTTTTGTGCGCGAAGAAGAAAGAGAAACCTGTAAGGTTCAAACCTCCTGAGACAAAGTCCCAGCGAGGGGTGTTTGATTACAGTCCTAAAAGTTTAAAAACTAAAAGATAAAAAATATGCTCGTTTGAGTCTTCATTTGATCGGGCTTTTTCTCTCTGTACGAGTGAGCTTTTATAGTGAAGCTCGCAAACTGCTTGGGCAGTTCCAGTATCTCCCTGCAGCTTCTGGATCGTGTCTTCAACCGTTGAGCTGTGCGTCTCAACTACTTGATCGTGGAGGGAAAACTGCTTAACTGCTGTAGTCGTGGGATCAATTGCATTACATGTTCTCGTTCTAATGCTTCGGTCATCCTGGGTTCTTTTCGCTCTAATCTGATCGCTCTTCCTTATCGCTCTTCTTTCCTTCGTCCTTTATTCCTTCGTTCTAGGGCGATTTCACTCCAGGGTGGCATTTTTTCTTTTGCCAACAAATGTCCCCCAAATTCACCTTGATTGTACTGGAAGTGAAAATCGAGGTGGATTTTTCGGCTTTTCATCCAGGTTTGTTCTTTCCTCGTGCAGGGAAGACTACCACGCCAACCGAGCTAGTCACCTGGTCGATCCCCCAGTCCATAGAATCTGTGAAGCCAGGGATTTTCGCCCTCGAACTAGTCCCCCGGCCGATCCCTCAGTCCAGAGAACCTGTGAAGCCGAGAAGTGCAGCATCCTCCGCGCAGAGGAATACGGTCCGCCGTTGTCAATGGGCGTAACCCATCCGCAACCAGGGGATGCAGTACCTTCCCCACCGAGGACCCTGGTCAGCCGTCGTTAACGGATATAGCCCATCCATACCATTACATTCCATTTCACACCTCATACCGTGTGGATGGCCGTTAGCTAACCTTTTTACATTCAATTTCACACCTCATTAAAGAGAAGCTTTCGCTTCCGATGGCCTTTGTTTCATGTAGATCTTCTCTTTTTCCGTCTCTGTTCTGCTCCTTTTGTTCTTTCCCCTTTCATTCATTCGCCAAAACATTTGTTTGATTAAGGAAAACCAAGCTGAGGCGTAGGGTTGGCCCTTGGCCGGGCGGGTTAGAGAGGTTTTTCTTATAAGCTATTTCTTTAACTCCCTTTCTTTTAAATACTCTCAAGGCATGATACTGCTCTCATTTACAATGCTTTTCATGTGTTACCTGACCGATTGATGGGCTCTCTGCCTTAAGCCTGACTCTGTCGAAAGTGACCTGCAGTCTGGTGGTATTGTCACATCAACTCTGCATTTCTTATGTCACGCGCATCAATAGTGGTGATAGCCTGGACGATGTTTCATGGGGGACGCTTATGCTTACACATGTACTTGGCCAATCTAGTGAAGGCCGATGCTAAAATACCGAGGTTTGGCCGACCTATTGAAGGCCGATATTAGGGCTTGGCCAATTTAGTGGCCGATGCTGAGAGTGTGACAGGCCCGAGGGAGAAATTCTCGCCCTGCAATTGGTTGGGCCGTCTTTTACAGTCCCATGCGAACCCATCACTTCTACAATAAATGCGTGACTCTTCCCAACACGTTTCATCATGAGGCCCATTTAAGAGACGTTTTTTACGTCACTTCTGTGTCTCCTTTCGTCGCACGTCACTTTTACAGCGAATTGTATTCTAGCACCTGTTTGGGGCAATCCTTCATTCTTTTCGTTTTCCCGCCGTTTCCATCCCTCGACAATTCGGGTTGCGACACATGTCCCAGGCTGAGCCTTTCGCCTGTTTATATAAGGGTTTGACCGATGCGTAATCACACGCGTATAACGCAAGCGCACGTATCGTTCAAGTAATATAAAAAGTATCGATCTCACGAGGACTTAATACCTAAGCTATTAATTTTATGAGGTCAAATGATTACTAGTATCTAACAGGTTGTTTGATAGATTTGAAAAGGTGACGATTCTAAATTTAAAAATAAGTAAATAAAATTGTTCGAAAGTAGGTTTAAGAAAATTCAATATTAAAAACTATCTAGGGTTGTGATTTCTTCCAATATCATTTTAAAGATGAAGTGGTTATTTTATAGTTGGGTAAAATATTGATTTATTAACCTGGAATACTAAATTATGTAAAAGCCTCTTCCGATGGTCGATTACAAATACCCAGTATAACCCAATTGAACCATATGTCTTTGTCAACCAAATTACCTGGATTCATTAAGTTTAAGTTCCAATTATGGCTACCCCCGCCCGACAGGTATATTCCTATCATGTAAGGAAATCTATTAAAGGGTTATATATCCTCAAGGAAGATCGTGGGCTATTGAGTCTAAGGTCTTTAACCTAAAATCCTTTTTCCTAGTTCATTTTAAGTTTACCTAATTAATTTTATTAATGGCCAGTTAATAAAAAGCATTAAGATTAAGACTCAATAAATAAACATTTATATTACCCAAGATATAATCTAACCCTTATAAACCGGTGATATTGGATTTCATCACAACCCCAGATAACTGGCTTAGTTACGACACATATTTACGGATAGTAAAAAAAACTTAATAAAATAAAAGACATAAAGTAAAATACTGAAAATTAAATACTGAAAAGTAAATGTTGAAAAGTAAATGCTGGAATTAAATACTGAAAATTAAATGCTGAAAGTAAAGTGATGCTGAAAGTAAATTGCTGAAAAGTAAATTGCTGAAAAGTAAATTGCTGAAAAGTAAATTACTGAAAAGTAAAAACTGAAAATTAAAGAAAGAAAAGTAAGTACGAAAGCGGAAATTAATTACTGAAAGCTGTAAATAAACAAACAAGATACAATCTTCTTAGTATTCTTAAGGAATTCGTTAGAAGAAAGTATGAAATTTACAAATGAAATGGCTTGGTATTTATAGGCAAAATTTTGCCTCCACCAAATCATCCATCAAATTCTCCACCAAATCCATTATTAATTGCTCAACTAATTGCTTATCATGTTTGGTGGTGATTTGATAATTTTTATAATTTATTTATTAATTTATTTTTTGCTTTGAAAATGATTGAAAATGACTTTAATAATTACACACAACACACTTCTGGAGTTCATCAATTTCGGTCATGAAATATTCAGAATTCGAAATTATTTTGTCTTTAACAGTTGTAGATCTTCGAGTCTTCTTTAATCTGGCACTTGAATCAGCTCCATCCGATATCGGAGTAAAAAGTTATGCCCAAAATACGACAGATGCGCAAAACTAGAATTTCCAAAACTGCACTTCGTTTAAAAACGCCCTTTCAAGTTCCAATCTCCAAAATTAATATGTCAAGTCCAATTTTTACCATTATTTGACCCACATTTCGTCCTAAATGATTTCATTGAGTCCCAATATTATTTTATCTGTAAAATAAACTAAAACATATCAAAACGTTCATCAAACCCGAGAAACTAAACAAATATTAAGTAAAAGGGGCGTAAATATTGATATATTTTCCGCTCATCACACCCCCAAACCTAACATTTTGCTAGTCCTCGAGAAAAGCAACAAAATAAAATACAAGAAACAATTAAAATTAAACTAAGCCACTTTCGTAGGGACTACGGTTGCATTTAGCATATGCAACAAGCCTTTAAACCCCTAGGTGTCCCTAGTGGACGAGTTGTAGTCTCGTGAGGGTTTACAGCAATGATACCCATAAATATTTTACAAAAGTAAAAAGGTAATGAAACTAATACACACCAAAGCAAAAAGACAAGCGAAAAGAGAATAAAGAAGTTAGTGACTAATCAGGTGAAACTTCTACTCCAAGTTACTAGTTGTTTTCTTTCTTTTTAAATTACTAAATAAGTAAATTCTCCGATTATATTTACCATTCTCCATATAAACAGCCAACAAAATATTAAACAACTCATTTTTGCCCACAACAGTCATAAGTGCAGCTGAGAAGAGAGTAATATTTTTATCCTGATGTTTTATCAGAATTCACACCTTTTTGTAGCAATGGAATAATTTTTCTGATTTTTTTTTCTGAATTTTTTCCTGATTTTTTTTATATATATATTTTTTTATATACAATACCTTCCATCTATGTAACGAGTTTGGGCCGGTGGCTCCCAAACCAGTTGGCTTTAGGGCACCAGGTGTTAAGACACCCCTACGGACTTAATTACTCAGACTTTAGATATATATATTTTTTCAGCATCTTTGATCCATGTAGCAAGCTTTGGGCCAGTGACTCCCAAACCAATTGGCTTTAGGGCACTAGGTGTTAAAACACCCTTACAGACTTAATAACTCGGATCTAAGACATTTTTTTTTACTCCATCACTTTTTGAGATGCTTCCTCCAATTAAACTATAGCACTGTATATTACAAACTTTTCAATTTAGCTCATGTCCGTTATGTTACTATGTATGTTGATAATACCTGCTAACTGAGCATATGAAGATCCATTTAATCAGTATTATGGAGAATTCACAAATTAAATAATTCAAAAGGAAATAAACAAAAATTAACTTGTTTCGAAATAGGTTTGAGATACGTCTCAGGAGTGGAAACTCTTTACTCAGCTATCTTTTACAATTTCACCTTTTTAGTCAAAATAAAAACAAAAAAAACACAAAATATTTTTGTAATTTTTGAAAAAATTTCAATTTTTTTGTATTTTTCGAAAAATTTTGGACTAAAAACAACACACAAACTAAAAAAAAGGTACTGATCAACTAATTCCCTCCCATAAACCTAAATGAGACATTGTCCCCAATGTCTTAAACAGTAGAAGAAAAGTTTAGAAGATAATACCTGGTTAGCTGAAATTTCTAAAGAAATTAAAGGTTAAGATCCAGATTAATCCTACGCCTTTTACCACGATCGTCCTCGGACCAATTTATCTTTGAAATGATAGGGTCAACTCGTGGTTCATAGGCTATGAGTTGGTCTATTAGATCTGGAGCAGTTCTGGCAGTAATAAAGAGGAGTTCTTTCAAAGGTTTCGACACGAACCCATTTCTCCGAGCATCATCAAGAAACACACAAAGAAAATCATAAAATCCATCAACGTTGAGCAGTCCAATTGGTTTCTGGTGTATGTTCAGGTTCGCCCAAGATAGTATTATAAAAATTTCCTCCAATGTGCCCAAGCCACCTGGCAAAGCAATAAAAGCATCAGCACGGTTAATCATTTACACTAGTCGTTCAGACATACCTGGCACGATCAATTCCTCTCCGTTGATGGTTCAATAAGATTTGCTTTGCCAAGGTTTTGTAATGATTCCCAAAACGTGACTGCCTCCCTTTCTGTACGACATTTGAAACGATCCCCATTAGTCCAAGATTTCATCCGCCATATTAAGTGCATATTCCTTGCAGCTAAGACTCGACCCAATTCCTGTGCTGCTTCTACGTATTGTGGTTTAGTACCAACACTACTACCGCAAAAACACACAGATGTTCTCAATTCGTCTTCTTGAAGTGGCTTCTCCATTTTTTATGTATTTCTTTCTCAACTCTGGATGCCTTCAAAAGTGCAATGACGGGCTGAATTTTTAGTAAACCTGAAAAGGGTGAGTAAAAATAGCACATGTATATTCCAGAGACGATTAGTAGCGAAATAATTTCGTGATAGTCAAAAAGGTCTGGATCCTCCGGAGAAAATAAAAGAAAAGAAAAGAACAAAAAAAATTACAATTATTAGGAAAAGACAAAGAGATATAATATTCACAAGAAAAGTAACAGCTTGATTGACGTCTATGCGTCAGGGACAAGCTTCCCATCCAATTTTCTTATAAATTGGCAAACAGTGTCTTTTTTAGTCAGATTCCGAGACTTAACAGTTGTCTTTCTTTTTGAAATTGTGTATGTAATTTGCGAAAGGCTATGTGAACATATCCACTGGGATGCGTCTCAAGAGTCGAAGAATATCATAAAGACTCCTTACTCAAGCCATCCCTAATGAATTTAATTTGTCTTCGCGATTATCAGACACCATTCCTAAAGAACGACAACGAGTATTGCAATTCCAGCGTGCACATTTATAAACAAACACCCATTTGCTTAGCTCTACGTTTCTTTGCATAGGTGCTTCTTCCAAAACCAGGCAGATGTGAAATAAAAGAGTCATAAGACTCACCTGGCAATCAGACTCGTGCTTCAATTACCCAACGAATGTCATTAGGAAATACCTTTGATCATCAGTAGTCTCATCCGTTCCAAGCGAGCTTTGTAGACTTTCACCAGAGATTTTGAGGGAGAGAAGGAAATTGCTTGTGAAGATTTGCGAGAGCTTCTTCCATCGTGAAATGACTTAACCTGCAAAAATTAAACACACAAAATAAAACATACCAGATCACAATATATACAAAAATTGCATGGGTTGCCTCCCTGCGAGCGCTAAGTTTAAAGTCGTCAGCTAGACGTGACTTCTCGAACGTTAGGCTAGATCTGAAAGTGTGACACTTTTTTTTTGTCGCTCAAATGATTTCTCCCAGTAGTGTTTGACACGCTTGTTTTTAACCTTGAAAGTTTTGTTGAGTCAGGATCATGTATCTCAACGGCTCTATCTGGTTAAAACTTTGGTGATCACAAATGGATCTGACCACCGTGATTTTGGCTTCCATGGGAAGAATTTCACCCTTGATTTGTTTAACAATACCTTATACCCTGGTTCCAGTTGTATGCGCACTAACTTTCATCATTCTTTTCTTGCTTTTTTTTTTGTACAATTTGGCATCCTCAAAAGGCTGATTGTGAAATTCCTCCAATTCATTGAGCTGGTGGAACTTTTTCTCTTCTGTTGCTTGTAGAGCAAGAATTGGCTCTTTCAGTGCAAAAGATGCTTTATCTTTAGGCTCCACAAGTAATTGACATGTTTTAAGTTTGTCGGTAGAACTTTGCATTGCATTGGAGTTCTGAATGGTACTGTGTATCACATCAAGTTTGAAACATTCTTCATTCTTTTCATCATCTGGGAAATTCATGGCCTTGAAAACATTGAATGTTACTTCTTGGTCCTGTACCCTCATGGTTAATTCTCCTTTTTGTACATTAATAATGGTTCGACCTGTAGCCAAGAATGGTCTCCCGAGGATGATTGGCACGTCTGCGTCTTCCTCCATATCAAGGACAATAAAATCTGCTGGGAAAATGAGTTTGTCAACCTTGACCAGCACATCCTCAACTACGCCTCTTGGAAATACGAGTGTTCTATCAGCAAGTTGTAGTGAGACTGAAGTGGGCATTGTTTCTCCAATCTGCAGTTTCCTGAAAATAGAAAAAGACATCAAGTTAACACTAGCACCTAAATGACACAGAGCCTTACCGAAGTCATGTTCTCCTATGGTTCAAGGAACAGTGAAACTGCCAGGATCTTTCAACTTTGGGGGAAGATTCCTCTGAATGATAGCACTGCATTCTTCTGATAATGTTACTGTCTCGTAATCTCCCATCTCCGATTTCGTGAAAGAATGTCTTTCATGAATTGGCATAGCTGGGCATTTGTTCCAACGCTTCTGCAAATGGAATGTTGATATGCAGCTTTTTAAAGATCTCCAGGAACCGAGATAACTGCTTGTCCAATTTGTTCTTCTGAAGACGTTGAGGAAAGATGGAGGTGGAATGATTTGTTCTTTTTCTTTTGCTTATTTTTCCTCCATCTGTTGCTTTGTTTCTTTTGGAACTCCTCAGTAGCTGTTTTGGCTGCAACATCTTTGTTGATTTCAGTACCCGCCTTTTTAACATGATGGCATGACATTGTTCCTTCCCAGGTTTCTTGGATTTGGCTCTGTGTTGCTAGGAAGGGTACCTGGCGGTCTGTAACTCTGAGCATTTGCCAGTTGTCCAATTTGATTCTCCAGTGCTTTAATAGAAGCATATTGACCTTGAATTAATGCTGCTTGGGATTGAAACATAGCATCATATCTTGCTGCTTGAGATTGAAACATAATATCATATCTTGCTGCTTGAGAGTCGTGTTTTGCTTCTATCTTTTTCAAGTGGGTCAACACTTCTGTTATTCCTGGTTCATTTGCCTGCTCCTGGATTTTGTTCTATTGTTGGAATCCAGGTGGTGGATAGTTCTGCTGTTGGCCTGAATTGTTGCTCCATGATAAATTATGATGATTCCTCCACCATGGGTTGTAGGTGTTGGAATATGGATTGTTCCCATGTCTGTTGAAATTGTTGACAAAATTCACCATTTCTTCAAGTTGGTTCGACTCTGGTGCTCCTCCATATGGTGAACTTGTGGATCCAGTGGTAAGAGTCTCCATGAATTTGCATATTTGATCTAGCTTGGTGTTGACTGCTGCTATTGGCTCCACTTTCATAAATTCCTGCAATTCTTTGGATCATGCTCTTTTCTGTTGGCCACAAGGAATTATTATTGGCCATTTCTTCGATTAGGTCCCAGGCTTGATCTTCTTCTTTTTTTGCCATCAAGGCTCCTCCAGCAGCAGCATCAATTGTGGTTCTCATTATTCCAAAAAGCCTATTATAGAATGTTTGGACTTGAAGCCATTTTGGAATCTCATGGTGAGGACATTTCCGGAGCAAATCTTTATACCTTTCCTAAGCTTCGCAGAGGGATTCTGAATCTTGTTGTACAAAGGATGTGATGTCATTCCTCCTCAGTTTTCCGGTTCTGGCCGGTGGAAAGTACTTTGCAAGAAATTTGGTCGCTAAAGTGTTCCAAGTGTGATGGAACCTGCTGGTAGTGAATGTAGCCAAGCTTTAGCTCTGTCCTTCAAGGAGTATGGGAAAACACGTAATCTCATTGCTTCTTCAGCTTCTCGGTTGTAATTGAAAGTGCCGCAAACTTCCAGGAAGTTGCTGATGTGGGCATTAGGATCTCCAGTTGCATTCCCCCCAAACTGAACTGATTGCTGAATCATCTGAATGCAATGTTTTGATGTCATCTGCATTTGCTGGTAAGGGAGGAAGTACAATGCAAGAAATGAGTCTGTCAACCACCGGAATGGTTCTGTCTCGAATGGGAATTGGTGGTGCAACGTTCAAAGGTCCAGGTTCCATGTTGACTAAAGCTTCTTGGCCTTCTCGCCTTTCCCTTCTCAATTGTATGATGGTTCTTTCAATTTATGGGTCAAGCGGTCGAAGTTCAAAGCTTCTCTCAACTGTCTCATGTAGTTTCTGAGAACCTGAAAAACAAGAAAATAAAAACAATAAGTAAAAAGAAATTAGATACAAGTAACGTATCTAACCCTAAAACTAATAGTGAAAGATAAATAAGTCCCTGGCAACGGCGCCAAAAACTTGACCGGTGCGTAATCACACATGTATAACGCAAACGCACGTATCGTTCAAGTAGTATAAAAAGTATCGATCCCACGAGGACTTAATACCTAAGCTATTAATTTTATGAGGTCAAATGATTACTAGTATCTAACAGGTTGTTTTAGATTTGAAAAGGTGACGATTCTAAATTTAAAAATAAGTAAATAAAATTGTTCGAAAGTAGGTTTAAGAAAATTCAATATTAAAAACTATCTAGGGTTGTGATTTCTTCCAATATCATTTTAAAGATGAAGTGATTATCTTATAGTTGGGTAAAATATTGATTTATTAACCTGGAACACTAAATTATGTAAAAACCTCTTCCGATGGTCGATTAAAATACCCAGTATAACCCAATTGAACCATATGTCTATGTCACCAAATTACCTGGATTCATTAGTTTAAGTTCCAATTATGGCTACCCCCGCCCGACAGGTATATTCCTATCCTGTAAGGAAATATATTAAATGGTTATCTATCCTCAAGGAAGATCGTGGGCTATTGAGTCTAAGGTCTTTAACTTAAAATCCCTTTTCCAAGTTCATTTTAAGTTTACCTAATCAATTTTATTAATGGCCAGTTAATAAAAAGCATTAAGATTAAGACTCAATAAATAAACCTTTATATTACCCAAGCTATAATCTAACCCCTTATAAAACCGGTGATATTGGATTTCATCACACAACCCCAGATAACTGGCTTAGTTACGACACATATTTACGGATAGTAATAAAAACTTAAAAAATAAAGAAAAAAAAAAAAAATAAGTAATACTGAAAATTAAATACTGAAAAGTAAATGTTGAAAGTAAATGCTGGAATTAAATACTGAAAATTAAATGCTGAAAGTAAATGCTGAAAGTAAATTGCTGAAAGTAAATTACTGAAAAGTAAAAACTAAAATTAAAGAAGAAAAGTAGTACGAAAGCGGAAATTAATTACTGAAAGTTGTAAATAAACAAACAAGATACAATCTTCTTAGTATTCTTAAGGAATTCGTTAGAAGAAAGTATGAAATTTACAAATGAAATGGCTTGGTATTTATAGGCAAAATTTTGCCTCCACCAATCATCCATCAAATTCTCCACCATCCATTATTAATTTCTCTCCACTAATTACTCCACCAAATCCATTATTAATTGCTCAACTAATTGCTTATCATGTTTGGTGGTGATTTGATAATTTTTATAATTTATTTATTAATTTATTTTTTTGCTTTGAAAATGACTTTAATAATTACACACAACACACTTCTGGATGGTTCATCAATTTCGGTCATGAAATATTCAGAATTCGAAATTATTTTGTCTTTAAAAGTTGTAGATCTTCGAGTCTTCTTTAATATGGCACTTGAATCAGCTCCATCTGATATTGGAGTGAATAGTTATGCCCAAAATACGATAGATGCGCAAAAGTGGAATTTCCAAAACTGCACTTCGTTAAAACGCCCTGCTTCAAGTTTCCAATCTCCAAAATTAATATATCAAGTCCAATTTTTACCCTTATTTGACCCACATTTCGTCCTAAATGATTCATTAAGTCCCAATATTATTTTATCTGCAAAATAAACTAAAACATATCAAAACGTTCATCAAACCCGAGAAACTAAACAAAATATAAGTAAAAGGGGCGGTAATATTGATATATTTTCCGCTCCTCAGGGTTTAGCCCACTCTGGTTCTTTCTTTACTTTCGCCCCCATTGCAAAACTCTTTCTTATTCTCGATCTCCTGGTATCCATGGCGTCTTCTTCCTCTGCTCCCAAAACCAGTTCCTCCACTTTTGCTGATTAAAGATGGCACTGGACGACTCTTCCGTGGGCACTTTCGGTGTCCATACTCTTGACGAGAATTACGGCCAGTGTGCGCTTGGTCCTATTTTTATTGAAGACCATATCATTGCCACAGCCCCGCTGGCTCAACAATTTCCTTCCTCTTCTGGTCTCCCATTTTCGGAGCCAATTAATATTTCTCATTTGGCTCAAACATGACACTGCGTTCGAGTCTTGGTTCCAACGTATGCTATTGCATGCAGATACTCGTGCTTTTCTAGATAAGAATGGTTTCATTTCCTTCATCAAACTTTCGTTGGCCTTTCCCTCATTTGACCGCAGCCTGTTTCCTATTTCCTTGCTCTTTTGGTCTTCTGAGTACAATATATTCATTTTCTCTGTTGGTCCTTTCACTGTCACTCTTCGTGACATCGGTGCTCTCACCAGGCTGGCCCATCTGGGTGCACCCATCTCGGCTTGCACAACCTTCCGTTTCCCTCCTCCTTCAATGGACCCTTCGTCATTTTCATCATACTTTTCTTTTCTTCGCACATTTTCGAAATCGGCTGGTCCTGTTTCGATGTTGGAGCGAACGGCCTTCCTTAATTATTGGCTGTGCAAATACATCATTTGTGCGCCTAGCCAAAAGCCTGTGGCGGGTTACCTTCCCATCTCTTCAGACCTTGCCAATGGTCTTCGTTTAGACCTGGCATCTTTCTTGCTAGCTGCTTTTTATCGGGGCTTGGCCGTGCTCCAAAAACAACTTCGGTCGGGGGCTTCGCCCATTTCCTCTGGTCCTCTGTGGCTCGTTCAGCTTTGGTTGAGAGCTTATTTCCCTGTTTTCGGCGCCATTGATTCGAATCATCCTTATCCTTGTGCCGGTCTTCTTTTCACCCAGCTTCGGCCATCTTCTTTCCTCCCTCGCACTGCTTTTGAATATTTTTATACTCTTCCTCGGGTTTCCTCTTTTTTCCCTTTCTTAGTGGGGAACAGCCCGTCATTCGTTCATGATCTTCCTCACTCGGAAGAGGATGAGTCATGTCTTCGCATATGGCACAGGTTTTTATGCAGTCGCGACTTGATTCATGACATCCTTACTGGGGCCAATGGCAAGGCTGGAGTGGAGGTGTATTCTCCCAACTTCGTCGCCCGTCAGCTTGGCCTCGTTCAAGGATGGCATCTTCCTTTCTTCCATACACGTTACGCTTCGTCGGACCGTTTTAAAGTCTTTTCAGTTTCTGACGTGGAGGAATCCTTATCGGAAACCCGTTCTTTACTTTCTTCTTTTGTCATAGCTCATTTTTCTTCTTGTACATCGGTTCATTCTTCTTTTGATCGTTTCTGGCCGCCTGCCCATGAACGATTTTTTTCTCTGCCCTATATGAGGGTATTTTCTACTATTCTATTGTCCCCAAAGTCTTCTGAGCCAACGGGGTCAAAAAAGGCAACTGAGACGGCCAAACCCAAGAAAATAAAGCTCGCCAAGATGAAACAGCGCTTCCCCAAACCGTAGCTCGGATTCAGACGTGCCAGTTGTACGTCGTCCTAAGGTACGAGTTTGAAGCCCGTCTTCTTTTGAGTTTGATGTAAATTGGGTTCTAACTATGTACTTTGTGCAGGTGCTTAGAAATGAACCGCCCTCTGCGATGCCCGAAATGGCTCAAACTCAGGGGGCTGAAGCTCCTATACTTGAAGGTTTCGAGGAGGTGGGACCTGCTGAGGTGCTGATTGTGAAGCTCCCACCGGATGAGGACGAAGCAAGCAAGCCGAGGCTCCAGTCGTGGGGAAAATGCCAGAAGAGGGCGGAATAACCTTTACCGGTGATTCGCCAGGAGCCGATCCCCAATGTACGAAGCCACATACAGAATTTGGCCGTTTGCGTCCAAGGGTTGAGGAAATTCTGAGAAACCATCCTTTATTTGAACGTCCTTCTTCGGACGACGAGGCCGAAATGCCAGAACCTATTTGGCCGGATGGGCCTCTTTGGCGTCATCTTAAACAGCTTTACCCCTTAGCAAGCAGGATGTCTGCCGCAGGGCTTAGGGGGAAGTTATAGGGACGTAGACGACCTTTATAGTTTTGCCGAATTGGAGTTATTAGAGGAGGCTCGGTCTATGTACAGAGACGACATTCTTCGTCGTATTTATGATGAAGATGAGGTCATTTACATTTCTGATTCTTCTGATTCTGATTCTCTTGCAGATGTTCAGCCCACCACTGCGCTGGAACACTCAACACCACATGCATCATCTCCGGGATCTTCAGTGCATCAGACTTCGGCCTTTGCGCAGCCGTTGTCTTCGGTTATTCCGCCTTCTCCTCCTCGAGTGGAGTCTCATATGCCTTCAGCGCAATATCTCTCTGCGCCTGAACAGCCGTCACCTTCGGCTCCCCAATCTTTGATTCCTCTACCTGTAGCTCCTGTTTCGTCAGCCCAAATATCTGCTACTTCTGAATGATCGTCGCTCCTTCGGGCAGAGTCTCACATCCCGCAACAACATTCTCATGCTTGGCCGTCGCCCCCTCAGGTTGCATGGTCGTCAGTTCCTGTCCCCCGGCATCCATCATCCTCAGATCTTTCGCTTCAGCAAGAACTTGTGCAGCCGCGAGTTGAGGTGTTTGAGGCATCGGTGGATAGGCCATCTAGCTCTGGTTCTGGGGTGGTAAGCCTCTTTTTTTTTTCTTCTAGTTCATGATTTTGGTTTACATCTGTTAATTTTTCCTCTGTATACAGGTGTCCGACCCGCTGCTGCAATCTGTCCAGAATATTTTGGATCGCCTTTGACAATTGTCTTTTGCTCCATTTCGGCCTTCTTCACCTTCGGCCGGTGCCAGTACGGACCTGGAGGTCCTTCGGGAAATTATCGGCCAATATGTTTCTTTTACTACATTGGAGATTGGTCAGGCCGTTATGCTAGAAAAAATTTCCCAGTTGGATAGAAGTTCCTCTGAATTAAGCCGCCTACTAGCCCTCCATGCTTTACCTTTATCAGTAGATGATCAGCTCTTCCTCCAAGAACTACAGGATGATATAGCGGCCCTTATCTCCGGTATCGCAACATACATAGTCAAAGGATTGGGCTTCGCTCTGCTATATTGAAGAAAGAAATGCTTCGCGGTACTCTCGATGCCCTTCAGCAGGCTCTAAGGGAGACCACTAATGAAATGGTGACCGAGGATTTGGTTCTCCTGGATCTAGAGCGATAATTACAGGAGATCCAGCGCCTTGTTGAGGAAAGTCGTATGAGAAAAGAGGCTAAGAGGAGGACCATTGCTACCCAAGTGACGGAGATGGACACTTCATTGGCAGAGTACGAAGGTCTGGCCCGTATAGATTTTGAGAAGAGCTTGGCCGATTTAGAGACATCGAGTTTAGAGGTACAAAAGGAATGGCGTCTGAGGAGGGAGACATTTTCGGCCATAAATGAGTCGCCCAGGGATTTTCGGCGGTCTTTGGGCCACAGCCAATGATGTTTTGCAGGACGTTACCTCGTCCAATTTTTGTAATTTTGAGGACGTTTTCGTCCCGAATTAATGGAAATGAATTATTTTAGTTTTTATTGTAAAGACGTTACATTTTCATGCTCCCAAAGTGAAGACACATATTTTTTCAAATAATTGCCATTTATCGCCTTAGCATGTACCTTCCGTTTAGATCTTTCAAATGATAGGCCCCGTTCGGTAACACATCTTTTACCTCGAATGGGCCTTCCCAATTAGGCGACCATTTTCCATATGTCGGGTCTTTAGCACCAATTGGCAATATAGTTTTCCTACTAACTCGCCTTTTCCGAACGATTTAGCCACGACTCTGAGATTGTACTCATTGGCTATTTTTCTCTTTTGTGCTTCTAAATGATTCATCACATCGCATTTAATATCATCCAAATCCAGAAAATTCTGGATCATTATTTCGTTGTAGTTTTCCTCTTTCAACTCCTTTTGCAACATCACCATAATGGATTCAATATTCATTTCTACCGGTAGTATGGCCTCTTGACCATATACTAACTGAAATGGCGTGATCGGAGTAATTTTCCGTGGTGATGTCCTATAGGCCCATAGAGCCTGACTCAAACATTCATCCCATCGCCTAGCGTTGTCTGTCACCATCTTCCGAATCAACCCCTTGAGGGTTTTATTGGACGATTCTGCCTGACCGTTCGACTGAGGTAATATGGAGTTGTGTTTACCAACCGGATCCCGTATTCGTCATGAAGCTTGTTACATTCTCACCATTTAACGAAGTGCCATGATCTACCATTATTGTTTGCGGTATACCGAATCGGTGAATGATATGCTCTTTTATGAACTTGATGATCTGCTATTGGGAGATTTCCACTACCGGAATAGCTTCCACCCATTTGGTAAAAAAGTCGAGCAACGATAATGAAAGTATGCCTTTTAATCGCTGCAGGATATATCTTCCCTATCAATGCAGGATATATTATATCTTCCCTATCAAATCTATCGCTCATCCTATGAATGACCATGGTTTAATGATGGGGATCATTTCGGTTGTTGGTGCCCTCTGAATGGGCCCATGCTTCTGACAAGCAATACATCATTTGGCATATGAGATGCATGATTCTCCCATCTTCGGCCAATAATAGCCACTCTGTATAATCAGCATCTCATTTATTCCTTATTCCGGCTGGTGAGCCCCACAAACACCTTCATGTATCTCGGCCATGATAGTCTTGGACTCCGATGGCCCTACCATTTTCAACAACAGGCCGTCTTATGTACATCATTTTCGGCGATGTAGATCTGATTATAACCCGCATAACCATCCATAAAAGAATATACTTGATACCCTTCCGTGGAATCTACCAAGGAATCTACCGTCGGTATGAGGTATTGATCTTTGGGTGTTGCTAGGTTTAAATTCCTAAAGTCTATGCAGATTCTTATTTTTCCATTCTTTTTCATGACCGAGATGATATTTGACAACCATTCTACATATCTGGTCGTCTTAATAAATTTCGCCTCTAAAATATGCTCAACCTCTTTCTTAATATCGGGCACGACATTGGGTGCAAACCTCGTGGAGGCTGTCTATGTGGTCTATGGCTCGGCATGATTGGTAACCTATGTTATACTAACGTCCTATCTAAACCAGGCATTTCATTGTAGTCCCAGGCAAAAAATCTTTGTATTCTTGTAATAAATGGACCAGTTTTTCGCGTACCTGAGCCTCTAGTTCCTTGCTGATATAAGTGATACGTCTATTTTCCTAGCTTCCCAGGTTTACCTCGTCCAATACATCTTGTGCCCTTGACATGCTCGCCTTATGCCGTCCGTTCAGAGCGTATTCTTCATCCTCCCGCTCGCTCTTGTGACTTCCTTCCAACAATAGTCTACCCCACATGCCTCTCTTATCCTGTCTTCTGTCTGGTGTGCTAATAGTTTATCCCTCAAGGCCGAGATCGCGGCCTGAGCTTCGGCCTCACTTCCTCGTTCCGTTACCTAGGCCATTAGATTGTCATTAGTGGCCGCAAGGGTGGCTTGTTCTTTATTATGTCAGCACTTCATTCAAATTGTTGCGCGTTGGCTCTCCAAAGACCACTGTGATTGGCCTTGTTTGTGCGAACAAATCATTTAGCAGACCCGCGGGATATGGCTCGTCCTAGGAGCATGTTATATGTTGTCGGCCCATCTATAACAAAGAATACTACTATTTTTGTAGCGCTTCCCACTTGCAAGTCTAGTGGGACGACCCTTTTGGCCATTGTCGCTCCTCCATTGAAACTCATTAGCACCACTTCCGTAGGGATGAGGTCCTCCTCTGACTTTGCTAAACGTCATAGCATCATTACCGGAATTGCATTGATGGCTGCCCCATTATCGATCAACACTTTGGTGATAGGTATCCCATTAGCCTTCGCTTTTACATACAACGACCGAATGTGCTTTGTCATTTGTGGTGGTGGCTTTGGGAATATCACATTCCCTAACAGGCATATCTGCTCACTCTCGTCGCTGGCCCGAAGTATTTCTCCTCCCTATCCCATCTAGAAGGTGGTAACATGACTGGTGCATTGTGCGAGACATTATTGACGGCCAATCTTCACTTTTCTGCCTCGGTGATTGTCCGTCTTATTTTGGGCGTCCCATATAGGATGAGGTATGGAGATCATCCCAAGTCCTCTCCTAATGTTCCAACTGCAGGGTTTCCGGCCTCGTATAATTCTTTGAGAAACTGATTCTGTGATATTCCTCTTCTCCGGGCTTTGGTCCTGATGTCTATTTCTTCTTCTACGTCGGTCATTTCCTCATCTGAAGCTTCCCTATCCGTTATCGAGAGTGCTGCAAATCCTGCCTCATCACCCTCATAGACATTTTCTCTTGTTCCAGCTTCCCCACTGTTGTCCCCCTTGAATTCTCATGACAACAAGTAATGGTTGGCCACAACCGGTGGCATGCTGCTGAACTGAATGACAATAAGGGGCTCATCGTCGTCAGTTTCGTCCCATTTTCGCCTGTCAAACTTGGTGCGTTCTTCGCAGCTCGTTATTTTCCCTTCTTTACCGTCACTCTCCTTGTTATTTGCCTCTGGTTTCTCCGTGATACAAGGACTACGGCCTGTGGTCCTCACTCCACCTTGTTGGTGCATCATACGGTCATAATTTCTCTGGTGTCTCCTTAATTGCGTCATCGTCATTTCATCCACGGGAGGATAGTTCATGTCTGGGCGTTGCCCCGAATACGGCCTTCGATACGAATGCCATATATTGGGCTGATGAATTTTTGACATAAACGTCCTCACATTTTGTATGAAGTTTGAATATTCGCCATAAAACCTTGGTGCAAAGGTTTGTGGCTGCCATGTTGCTGTCTCTTTCTTTACGGGCCTTTTACAAGTGTCTTCTAACTCGCTCATCCACTCTATACTGTTCCTGCATCATACACAAAGGTTTTGCTGATCCTTCTGTTTTTGGGGTGCTTTAATCCTTTCTAGAGCGCTTGGACGAAGACCATTTTGTTCTTCATCTGGGACCAACTTGAATCTTGGCAAATTGGTAAGATCCGAGTTGATCATGTTTAATTCCACTGGCTTGGGAAACAGGTTGTCGTCCACGGCCACCTTTTTGTCGAACGTTATTCGTCCAGATTCTATAGCATCCTGTAAAACATTATGAAAAACAAGACATGTATTAGTTGAATGGGACCATGCATTATGCCATTTATAATATTTTTTGCTGCCGATTTGCTCGGCGCTTGGCAACGTATGGCGGTCTCAAACTGATCTGTTTGTCTTTGTACAACTGATCGAATATGGCATCGATCTTTGTGGTATCAAAAGAAAAGTTTCTCCCCTTTTTATCGTTCTTTTCTTTGGCTTGGGGTTCGGCCCATGTTTTACAAATGTACGGCTTTCCTTTAACCAATTCGGCCAAACAAAAGTCTGCCGATTCGACATCCATTTCGCCTACTTCATAATCGATGCTCTTGTACTACGTCAATTTGCTAGAATTTTTCATTTGCTCTTCCTCCCTTAGTAATCGTTCATAACGCACCACGCTGGTGATGAGCTGGGGGAGGTCCCAAAATTCACGATCTTGAAATTTATTTTTCAAGTCGAAATTGTAGCAACTTTGAGCGATTCTCACGAACTCTTTTTCTGGTAAAAGCACGTAACATCGGCCTCAAGCTACTTTAAACCTTTGTAAGAATGTTTCAGCCCACTCTCCTGGCAACTGTCTTAGGTTTGCCAGGTCGGCCAAAGCCACTTCGGATTCGGCCTTGTAGAATTACGCATGGAACAACTGTTCCATTTGTTGCCAATTTTCTACTGAGTTGGCCGCAGACTGACGTACCAGGAGAACGCTACTCCTGATAGTGAGCCGTGAAATAACCTTAATTTGTGGAAATCCGTGACCTCTCCACACTGAAGGGTAAATCGCCCTATGTGTTCCATGGTAGAAACTTCCCCAGACCCCGTAAATAGGGAAAACTCTGGTATTTTGTAGTTTTTAGGCCACAAATACGCCACGTCGATCCAATCGGGATATGGCTTTCGGTACCTTGGCCGAATTGGCCGTACTCCCAGACCGAATTGATATTGGAGGATGTCGGTCACATGTTCCCTTAACATGTCATTACCATTAAATGACATCGCTATGGGGGTGGTTGTGGTCCTCTCACAAGTGGGACATAATCATGATTCTGTCCTTGAGAAACCTAGATGCCTTGGGGCAACACCACTTCGTGTTGTGCCATATTTGGCATATGGTGTAGATTTGGCCCTAAATATGGGCCATTGTCCCCAAAACTTGTTCCTCCCCTGGAAGTCGTAGGGACCGTGATTCCTTGTGGGGGAACATTACCCAGACCAGCCTCCTGACTGCTTGATGCAGGGGGAAGGCGTAGTCCACGGCGGGGCTTGTCCCCCATTTACACATTTGGCCATTAATTCGTTCAACGAACTCAAGTGTTTGGCCATATTTTCATATGTGAGTTGCTAGTCGAGACAAATTTATCTATGACATGAGCGTTTTACAGCCTAACCTGTTCAACATCATCTTGTATGAATTCACTGAACAATGCACGAACTGCATTAGGGCTGAATTCTCGCATTGGTTCTTATCGACTAGCTTCTGCCAGACCCTCGAAATGACCCACCACGGCTGGAACGTGGGGCTGGTTGGTTTGTTCCAATCCTCATTCCTCCGTACATGTGCTAGTTTGAGTGTTTCTTTTCGGAGCCATCTCCACTCCTTACACCAATCCTCCCACTGTGGTCGCCAAAAATGGTTTGCGCGATTTTTATGCACGAAGAAGAAAGTGAAATGTGTAAGGTTTAAACCTTCTGAGACAAAGTCCCAGCGATGGGTGTTTGATTAAGTGAAAAGCCTCCAAGGGGCGCAAGCACACAAATTACAGTCCTAAAAGTTATAAAAAACTAAAAGATAAAAAATATGCTCGTTTGAGTCTTTATTTGATCGGGCTTTTTCTCTGTGTATGAGTGAGCTTTTATAGTGAAGCTCGCAAACTGCTTGGGCAGTTCCAGTATCTCCCTGCAGCTGCTAGATCGTGTCTTCAACCGTTGAGCTGTGCTTCTCAACTGCTTGATCGTGGAGGGAAAACTGCTTAACTACTGTAGTCGTGGGATCAACTGCATTACGTGTTCTCGTTCTAATGCTTCG
Source organism: Zanthoxylum bungeanum (assembly GCA_019454045.1). Taxonomy (NCBI): domain Eukaryota; kingdom Viridiplantae; phylum Streptophyta; class Magnoliopsida; order Sapindales; family Rutaceae; genus Zanthoxylum; species Zanthoxylum bungeanum. The sequence goes on along the minus strand of SKCR01019166.1, from coordinate 24,494 downwards.
GTCGTCCTGGGTTCTTTTCGCTCTAATATGATCGCTCTTCCTTTCATCGCCCTTCTTGCCTTCGTCTTTTATTCCTTCTTCTAGGGCAATTTCGCTCCAGGGTGGTATTTTTTCTTTTGCCAACAATAATAATATAATGATTGTTTAATAGCACTGTAACATGAATGACGTTGTATCATTAATTCAATATTAGTCCTGAGGACAGGCGATATAAATGATTGTCCAAGATTCTTAAAATTTTAAGAGTAATTGCATTAAACAAGATCATAAAGTATTAGGCATACATACAGTGAGGACATGTTCTATTGGATGGAAATGATGGGCGAGAGGAAATGAATTCAAATTTCTTCATTTTAATTGTTGGTTATTGTTTGCACGATTTTTATGCGCGAAGAGAAACATGTAAAGTTCAAACCTCCTGAGACAAAGTCCCAACAAGGGGTGTTTGATTAGGTGAATAAGCCTCCAAGGGGCGCAAGCATACAAATTACAGTCCTAAAAAGTTATAGAAACTAGAAGATAAAAAAATGCTCGTTGAGTCTTCATTTGATTGTCCTTTTCTCTCTGTCCGAGTGAGCTTTTATAGTGAAACTTGTAAACTGCTTGGGCGGTCCCAGTATCTCCCTGCAGCTGATGGATCGTGCCTTTAACCGTTGAGCTGCGTGTCTCAACTGCTTGATCGTGGGTTGAGCTTTTATAGTGAACTTGTAAAGTGCTTGGGCGGTCCCCGTATCTCCCTGCAGCTGCTGGATCGTGCCTGTAACCGTTGAGCTGCGTGTCTCAACTGCTCAGTTGTGGAGGGAAAACCGTCCAACTGTTGCGATTGTGGAAGGAACAGCATCATGCATTTTCGTCATAACCGCTACTTCGGTCGTCTCGACTCTTCATCGCTCTTCGCTCTATCGTCATTCCTCCCTTCGTTCTTTTCTTCGTCTTAGGGCGATTTCGTTCTAAGGTGACATTATTTCCTTTGTCAACAATTGTCCCCCAAGTTTAACATGATTGAACCGGAAGTGGAGATCGAGGTGAACTTCTCCGGTCTTCCATCGAAAAGGCGTATAGATTGGAATGATAGAAACTTGTACAGTCATTCCTTTTTATTATAGGGTGATTTTCTGCTTTTCATCCAGGTTCGTTCTTCCCTCGTGCAGGGAAGACCACCACGCCAACTGAGCCAATTTCCTGACCGATCCTCAGTCCAGAGAACCCACGAAGCCGAGGAGTGTGGCATCCCTTGCGCAGAGGCATACGATCCACCGTTGTCTCCGGTCGTCACCCATCCACAACATGGGATGCAGTACCTTCCACACAAAAGACCCTGGTCAGCTGTCGCTAACGGACATAGTCCATCCACACCATTACATTTCATTTCACACCTCACACCGTGTGGATGGTCATTAGCTAATCTATTTACATTCCATTTCACACTTCATCGAAGATAAGCTTTCGTTTCTGATGGCCTTTGACTCATGCAGATCTTGTCTTTTTCTCGACTTTATTCTGCCCATCCCGATTTTTTTTTTATTCTAGGGAGTCCGCTTGGTTACGGAGGGCCAAACTGTGATACTGTTTTCACTTGAAGCGCTTTTTTTCCATGTGTTACCTGACCAATTGGGGCTCCCAGCTCTAGGTCTGGTTAGTTGCCGAAAGTAAGCCTGCGGCCTGACTGTCTTGTCATATCAATTTTGTCTTTACTGTTTGTGCCAATAATGGAAACAGCTTGGGCGATGCCTCTGGAGGATGTAGTATTGACATCTGCCCTTGGCCGATCTTGGAGGTCGATGCTAAGATTTTGAGGTTGGCCGATCTGCTGGAGGCCGATGCTGCAAGATTGAGCGATGTAAAAACCCGGGATGGAACTCTTCGCTCTGTAACCTGTCGGGCTTCATTTTAGAGTCTTTCGTGACCCTATCACTTCTGCAATAAATGTGCGGCCATTTCCTATATGTTTCATCATTAGGCCCATTTAAGAGCCGTCTTTACGTCACTTCCGTGTTCCCTTCCGTCGCACGTCACTGTCACATCGAGTTATATTCAAACACCTGTCTAGGGCAACCTTTCATCCTTTTCTTTTTTCCCGCCCCTTTCACTTCTCGACAATTCGTATTGCGACACCTGTCTCAGGTTAAGCCATTCGTCTGTTACATAAGGATTCATCCCATTCTAGTATTCACTTTACATTCGACTTCCTCTGCAAACTCACTTTTATCGCATTCTCGACCTTCTGTTATCAATGGCCTCTTCATCTTCTGCTCCCAAAACTAGCGCCTCAACCTTCGCCGATTATAAGATGGCGCTGGAATCTTCTTCTGTGGGCACCTTCGGAGTTCACACTCTTGATGAGAATTTCGGTCAGTGCGCTATTGGCCCCATCTTCGTTGAAGATGACACTATTGCAACGGCTCCATTGGCTCAACAGTTCTCGTCTTCTTCTGTCCTCCCATTCTCTGAGCCACTTAACATCTCCCCTTTCGTTCAGTCCAATCTGATTCGCACCTGGCCCAAACCCGATACGGCATTCGAAGCTCGGTTTCAATGTATGTTGTTGCATGCGGATACTCGATCCTTTTTAGACAAACATCACCTTCTTCCTTTCATTGAGCTTTCATCAGCTTTGCCCCCTTTTGATCGTAACTTGTTTCCTATTTCTTTGCTCTTTTGGTCTTCTGAATACAATGTATTCATTCTTCCGGTCGGGCCCCTCACCATCACCCTTCGTGATATTGGTGCTCTTACTGGACTGGCCCCTCTTGGAGTGACCATCTCGGCCTGTACGAACTTTTGTTTCCCTTCTCCTTCAATGGATCATTCATCCTTTTCATCATATTCTTCTTTTCTTCGAACGTTTTCGAAAATAGCTGGTCATGTTTTGATGTTAGAGCGAACATCTTTCCTTCATTTTTGGCTGTGCTAATATATCATTTGTGTGCCTAGCCAAAAGCCTATGGCGGGCTATCTCCCTATCTCTTCCGACCTTGCCCACAGCCGTCACTTAGACCTGGCCTGCTTTTTACTGGCCGCCATATATCGGGGATTGTCCGTCCTTCAGAAACAACTTCGGTCGAGGGCATCACTCATTGCCTCTGGTCCCCTGTGGCTCGTTCAACTATGGTTGAGAGTCTATTTCCCTGTCTTCGGCATAATTGATTAAACTCACCCTTATTCTTGTGCCGCTCTTCTTCTTTCTCAACTTCGGCCATCTTCTTTCTCCCATCGCGCTATTTTTGAGTATTTCTACACTCTTCCTCGGGTTCCATCTTTTTTCCCTTTTTCTGTGTCGGATAGCCCATCATTCGTCCATGACCTCCCTCTTTCAGAAGAGGACGAATCAGGTCTTCGCATATGGCGCAGGTTTTTATGTAGCCGCGACCTGATTCATGACATCATGACTGGGGCCAATGGCAAGGCTGGAGTAGAGGTGTAATCATCCAACTTCGTTGCTTGTCAATTTGGCCTCGTTCAAGGGCGACCTATTTCTTTCTTTCACACACGCTCTGCTTTGTCAGACCGTTTTAAGGTCTTTTCAGTCTCTGAAGTTGAGGATTCCTTGGCGGAAACTCGCTCTTTGATCTCTTCTTTTGTTATCGCTCCTTTTGCTCTTTGCACATCTGTTCATTCCTCTTTTGATCGTTTCTGGCCACCTGCCCGTGAACGATTTTTCTCCTTGCCTTCCATGAGAGTTTTTTCTTCCATTCCTTTGTCCCCCAAGTCCCCTGAGCTGACGGGGTCGAAAAAGGCAACTAAGGCGTCCAAGCCCAGGAAAATAAAGCTTGCTAAAATGTGACAGCCTTATCCCAGTCGTATCTCTGATTCGGACGTGCCGCTCGTCCGTCGCTCTAAGGCATGAGTTTGAGACCCGTCTTCTTTTGTACATGAGTTTGATGCACTCTGAAATCATAATTGTGTATCTTGTGCAGGTGCTGGATTGAGCCGCCTTCCGCCATGCCCGAAACGGCGCAAACTCCGAGGGCCGAAGCTCCTATAGGTGGAGGCGAGGAGGTGGGACCTGTAGAAATACCGGTCGTTCAGTTTGATGCGGATGAGGCGGCCGAGGGTCCCATCATGGAGCAATTGCCATGAGAGGGCGGTGCAGTCGGAGCCGATCCCCAAGGTATATAGCCATATATTGAATTTGGCTGTTCGAATCCAAGATTCGAGGAAATTCCAAGAGACCATCCTCTATTTGAGCGCTTCTCTTCAGACGGTTCTGTACCATTTGTACAAGATCCGGATGATGAGGCTGAAATACCAGAGCCTATTTGGCCGACTGGGTCTCTTTGGCACCACCTCAAGCAACTTTATCCATTGGTATGCAGGATGTCTGCCTCAGGGCTTCGAGGGGGTTATAGGGACGTGAACGGCCTTTATAGTTTGGTTGAATTGGAGTTTTTATAGGAAGCTCGGTCTATATATAAAGACGATGTACTTCGTCGTATTTACGAAGAAAATGAGGTCATTTACATTTCTGATTCGTCCGACTCTGATTCTCTTACAGATGCTCGGCCTACTACTGCACTGCAACGCCCAACGCCAGAAGTGGCATCTCCAAGTACTTCTGCGCATCAGACTTCAGCCTCTCCTTCTCGAGTGGAGTCCCTTATGCTTGAACAGCCTTCTTTTCCGGCTTTCATGATTGCTTCTCCTGCAGCTTCTGTTTCGACGGTCCCAGTGTTGGCCGCTTTTGAATAATTATCGCCCCCTCGGGCTGAGTCTCCCATCTTGCTACAAATTTCTCATGTTCGGCTTTATTCTCCTCAAACCGTATGGCCGCTGGCCCTTGTCCCCCAGCACCCATTATCCTCAAATCCTTCATCTCAGCAGGAACTAATGCAGCCACAAGCTGAGGCATTTGAGGCATTGGTGGACCGGCCTTCCAGTTCTGGTTATGGGGTGGTAAATATTTCCCCTTTTTCCTTTAGCTCATGGTCTTAGTTCATTTCGCTAATTCCTTCTTTGTGTGCAGGTATCCGACCCATTGCTGTAATCGGTCCAGAACATTTTGGACCGCTTTGGGCGATTGTCTTATGCTTCTTTTCGGCCTCCTTCGCCTTTGGTCAACACCAGTACCGACCTGGAGGGCCTCCGGGAGGTTCTTGATCAATACGCTTCATTTGTCGCACTGGAGGTTAGTCAAGCTGCTCGGTCAGAGAACATCCTTCAATTGGCCACGTTCGAACGATTGCGGGCGTTCGTGTAGCGTTCGAATCAGCGTTCGAACGGCGTCGGTATTTCTGGTTTTGCTGCTAGCTTCACACCCCAGCCCAATTAGCCCACCAAAGCCCATAAAACACATCTCAATTAATAAAACACATATTTAACACATGGGGAATTAAATAAACTATTAATTAAATCATATCATATTAAATAACACATTAAAATCAATCAACCAATTATATTCCCAATCAAGAATATTTATATTCCTAATTAAAAATATTATATTCCCAACTTAACAAATATTATGCCTAAACAACAAAAATTAAATATATTGACTTCCTTATTAACCAAATTTTGTCCCCCAATCAATCTTAGGCTTTCCTTGCATGACACCAAATCAAATCCCCCTTTAATGCCAAATCTTTTTCCTTGTCAAGCACATGGAAACCCTAGCCCTTTGTCTATAAAAGAAACCCAATTCCAACCCTTGAGACCTCCTAGCTGATTCACAAAAAGAAGACTCACACGCATACAGCAAGAAAAAAGCCTATTGATTCACGCATACAACAAGCAAATATTTCTCTTCTCCTCCTACACCCTTAGCCGAAAATCACAGCCCCATAAACCCCTCCATTACCGAAAACATTACAACCTGAAACACCACTGAAACATCCCCTATACAGCATCCCCATATCACCGAAATACCTAAAAAACAGCCCATAAATCACCTAAACCAGTGACCAAAAAAATTGCACTTTTAATCCTTAAAATAATAACTAAAAACTGCACTTAACGCCTTTAAAAACACCCAAAAACAGTAGCCTAAAACACCAAAAACAGTGACCAAAATACAGCAGAAATACAGTAGCAAAACAGCAGCGAATCGGAGTCAAAACAGCAGCGAATCGGAGTCAAAACAGTAGCTTGAGCAGTGGAACAGCGAGGAAAGGCGTGACCTGTGAACCGGAGGAGTTGCGGAGCATTCCCTCCTTTTCGATGACCGTGCACCGTACTTCCGAGAGTCGACATAAAAGGTTAGACCTGATGGTACTTTTCCTATTATTTCCATCTATCTTTTTAATTGTTTTATTCATTTTTATCGCATGAGAGTCGTTTATTAGTGCATGATTGTGGCCCTTGAATGAATGAAAAATGTGTCGCCTCTCGTGGTATATAGGATGGAAGCCCGAACATAAATTTCATAGCCGATTCCGAATGGACGGTAGTATGATCTGTACTCAGGATACAACTCCACGTACCACTTGAGTACACGGCACATACTTTATTTTATCTTGATTTGTTTATTATCGTTATTTATTTTCTGCATCTTATTTGTTTGAGTAATGATGAGGTCAAGCGAATGGGCTTAGTAAGTGCGATTAAAGGTCCTCTATTTCGAGGGGTTAAAATCATTTACCACGATGCTTCGCCGCACCGGACGATGTATATTCGTTTAAATGTGAGATGTGTTCAATCGGGTATACGAAGTCCGATATCGTTGTTTCTATTTTTATATGCATTATGATGAGATAAAGCGCATGGGCTTAGTAAGTGCGATTAAAGGTCCTCTATTTTGAGAGGTTAAAATCCTTTACCAGGATGTTTTTCCGCGCCGGATAATGTATATTCGATTGGATGTGAGATATGTTCAATCGGATACACGAAGTCCGATATCATTGTCCTTACTTTTATATATGTATTGTGTTGTTTGCGCATGGGCTTAGTAAGTGCGATTAAAGGTCCTCTAGTTTGAGAGGTTAAAATCCTTCACCACGAGGCTTTACCGCGCCGGATGATGTATATTCGATTGAATGTGAGATATGTTCAATCGGGTATACGAAGTCCGATATTGTTATCTTTATTTTTATATGCACTATGATGTGATGCGCATGGGCTTAGTAAGTTGGATCAAAGGTCCTCCATTTCGAGGGGTTAAAGAACCTTTACCACGATACTTCGCTGCGCCTTTCGTTTCGTTATTCGCTTTTTTTCGTATGTCATCTTCTTGCATAATCATGCATCATGTTGCATTGTGCATGGGCTTATTAAGTCGGATTAAAGGTCCTCTATTTCGAAGGGTTAAAATCATTTACCATGATGCTTTACCGCGCCTTTTAGCCCGTTATTATTTATTAGGTGTCATCCATTCATCCATTCACGTATGTGTCATGTTGTTTACTGCATTTTGGAGGTCACTGCTGTAACCTCGTTCGAACGCGTTTCAGAATGCCGCATGAGCGCATGTTTTCTGTCTGGCCCCGTTCAAACGCGTTATCAAACGCTATACGAACGCGAACCTTCTGTTTACCGTTCGAACGCGTTTACGAACGCTACTCGAACGCGAATGCATTTGTTTCATCAGGTCCGGTACCGTTCGAACGCGTTCTCAAACGCTATACGAACGCGAACCTTCTGTTTACCGTTCGAACGCGTGTACGAACGCTACACGAACGCGAATACACTGAACTGAGTCATTTTCATCACATGTCATGCATAATTGTTTCTTAGGTGATTTCTCTTGTATCATATAATCAGTCATACTATTTAAGCATGATTAGGCCGTTAGTACGCTATTTGGTTCTTAAGCATGATTTAGCCCATTTAGTTGTTCATTTTCAAGCATGATTAGTCATTTATTTTGCGTTGGGAATTCGCATTATGTTTAGTTTTGTTCTTTATTTTCCGCATTATATAATTGAGGTATGTCATGAGATTATTGTATGATATTGTCGTTATAATGGTTTATTTTATGCATGTGAACTTAGGAGTAAAATTGTCCTTGGAAATATGTTGCTTAGGCTTGGTTAGATTATTGCACAAATCATTTTATTACAAGTGGCATAAGTAAGGGACCATTCTGAACCCAACGGTTTGAGGTCTTCCCTTGCGAGGGGTGAGTGCGGCCTTAAATCATTTTCCCGGTTCACACCGGGTGGCGACTCCATTATTCTCCGGTTTAGTCCCCCGCGGGCTACTCCGTACTCCCAACCGGGCCTCGAGCCCGGGACAGCATGCGTCGCCCAGTTTCTGTGTCCCACAGTCTGGCGACTCCACTGGGGGATAGAGAATCGGCCCCGAAATAATGTCTTGTAATATTATGATTTGTGCTTTAATTAACCGTGTCTACTGTGGGTTAAAAGGGGTTTAATCAAAGGCACTTTTAAGGCTGGGTAATGGTTTGGTGTCTTCATTCATTCACTACCTTCCTATAAGGAAAAGATGTGAAGGCACCTAGATAATCATTTACTTGTAGCCTATTGTGATGGACTAATTTGGAGGACTCGCTGTTTATTCCTGTCACCAAGCTATAAGAGCCTAAGAGGCTAGGGTACTTAAGAGAGCCTCGCTCCACCCTCCCTCTGCGGAATCTACAACGGGAAATCCATTTTACAGTCAGTCACACACCATAGCTTGTTGGCACGTACTTTAGGGTATAAAAAAGGTGCGCTCACTTGGTCGCTCGAACCCTTGAGTGGGGAGACCTAGTTGTAGGTAATCCTTCGCCAACGAGAGTCTTTGTCTACACTCCCGCAAACCCACACGTAGACCGGGGTTGTATGGCCTATAGCAACTATTTCCTTGTGCTTGTGGACCATGGATGCAGTTGTGCCTCTTGTCAGAAATGTGAACTTGTTGGGCCATTTAAACTGGGACGAGTTTGTATCCTATGACAATTGGGCCAAAAGCTTCTGAAATGTTGATGGGCCACTCTGTAGAAATTAATTTTGTATGTTTGTGTTTGGAAACATTGTCGTTTGGATCCATTAGGACCTTTTGTCATGAGGTATGGGCTTGTTGGGCCATTTAAACTGGGACAAGAACGTATCTTATGATGATTAGGCCAAAAGCTTCTAAAACGCCAATGGGCCATTATATGTCTGTGTTTGGGAGCATTATCATTTGGATATGGTTGGACTTCTTGCCATGAGATGTGAACTTGTTGGGTCATTTAAACTGGGACAAGTTCACTCCTATGACAGTTAGCCCAAAAGATCCTAAAATGATGATGGGCCGATTTGTGTGAAAATTTTAATAAGTTGGTATATTCCTTGTATCGCATGCATCTCATTCGTCTCATGCATACATATAAAATGTTAACACCCTCTATGTCTATAAAAGACATCATAGATTCCTGTTGGGTTATGAAAGAGGGAAGACTCACTAAAAGACCGGTAACAGATATGAGTACATCCGATAACGAAGTATCCCAGATAGACCAATTGGAAAACGGTCTCGCTAAAATTACTAAACAGTTGCAAGCCTTGACTACTGTTGTGGTTGGTATGGTTGTACCCCGTGCTGGGGGGAATTCTGAGAATGTGAGGCGCGAGGAGCCTCTGAATGGGTTGGGGGATGACATTCCCACTTTTGATGATGACATGGCAGAGTATGCAACAGGCAAAGTGATGGGGTCTCAGGCAGAATTTCAGAAGCTTCGGGATCAGGTTGAAACGGTTACCCGCAAAATGAAGGGTAAACATGAAGAGTTGTTAGATTATGAGGCAATGACCTTCGAAGAACAGTTGTCTGCTCAGTTCAAGATGCCAGATATGGCTAAGTTCAACGGGAATGGGGATCCGATGGTTCATCTCCGTCAGTATGTATCAGTTATGAGTTCTGTGGGTTTGACAAAGCGACAGGTACATAAGATGTTTGGAATGTCACTCGAGGGGGCACCGGTGGTATGGTATCACTCGACCGGATTTACTGCCAACATATCCAGGGATCTCATGGGTCGCTTCCCGAAGATTCACCGATGACGTATGACTCGCACTTTATTAATCTGGGATTAATTAATGAGAGAGATAAAATTAATCTGGGATTAATTACGGAGATATTTTATCTGGGATAAAATATTAATTAAAGAGATAATACGATTAATTTGGAATTAATCGATAAAATAATATATTTGATATATTATATGAAATTGGATTTCGACGCGGAATTGAAATTGGATTTTAATTCGGGCGAACGAGTTAATTTAGAATTAATTCGTTAGCGACGAGAATATTAATTTTTCTAGGCAAAGTTATTTAATTAAATTAGATTTAATTTCGTCGCAACGGAAAATTCGTTAATTGGGAATTAGCGAACCAGTGCCCGGGAGTGTTTGCGGGCGCACTCGCATTGCGAATTAAAGTGCGGCCCATAAGTCACATCAAACATCAAATCACTAGTCAATCGATTGATGTGATGTCTAGTCACTTTGAGTGATTTGACAACTTGTCATGAGTGATGTGAATAGTTGATGGATGTGGTTGTTGGCTTTAATGCCTTTTGACTTTTGGAAAGCAAAAAATTTGTAAATGGATTTTGAAATTCATTTTGTGTATTAGATACATAATTTTTTTTCCAGCAACAAACACTTAACATTTTCCTCTCTTCCTCTCCCTCACTCTCACGCCCAATGGGCAATTTCTTCTTCTCCTTTTTTTCTGATTTAGCCGAGAGTTTGGAGAAGTCATAAGGAAATTTTGCGGTAAAATTTCTGGAGTGCTAGCACGCTTTAGGAGTCTTGCGAAGGTGATAGGGAAACCGACTTGTGAGCTTGGAATCACAACACAAAGCTTGGAGCTTGGTGGATCACCATGGGACCGAAAATGAAGCAACAAAATCTGCCATTGCCGAGACTTCAATGAGGGAAAAGCATGAATATTTTTTATGTTCCTCGCGTCGCAAAAGCCGATCAATGTGAGTATGATTCCGCCGTACTTCTTGATGTATTCACATGTGTTTCTTGCTTGAATTGATCCTTGGGACCTAATAGAAACCCAACAAAATCTTCTCCCAACGTCCCGACTGCAGGATTGTCGACCTCATATAATTCTTTGAGAAGCCGATTTTGTGAAATTCCATTTTTCCTTGCTTCGGTTTTGATGTCTATCTCTTCTTCTATGTCAGTCATTTCCTCATCTGAAGCCTCCCTATCTGTTATTGAGAGCGCTGCAAATTCGGTTTCGTTGCCCTCATAGACGTCTTCGCTTGTTCCAACTTCCCCGCTGTTATCCCCCTTGAATTTCACGGGCAACAAGTAATGGTTGGCCACAACCGGTGGCATACTGTCGAACTGAATGACTATAGGAGGTTCTTCGTCCTCTGTTTTGTCCCGTTTTTTCCTATCAAACTTGGTGCGTTCATCACCGCTCGTCACTGTTTTTTTGCTGTCTTATGATTTCTCCATGATGCGAGGGCTACGGCACGTGGTGGCTTTTGCTTCGCCTTGTTGGCGCATCATCCGGCCATAGTTTCTTTGATGTCGCCTTAACTGCGTCCTTGTCATTTCGTCCACGGGGAAATAATTCCTACCTGGACGTTGTCCTGACAGTGGTCTTCGGTATGAATGTCATATATTGGGCCGATGAATTTTCGGTCTAAACGTTCTTATATTTTAGACGAAATTTGAATTTTCCCCATAGAATCTTGGGGCGAAAGTTCGTGGTTGCCATGCTGCTGACTCTTTCTCAACGGGCCTTTCACAAGTCTCTTCTAACTCCCTCATCCATTCTATATTGTTCTTGCATCGAATACAAACATTCGGCCGTTCTCCGTGCTCTGAAGGTGCCCTAATCCTCTGTAGAGCGCTTGGACGATGATGGTGATGTCCTTTGTCTAAGACTAATTGGACCTTCGGCAGATTCATCTTGGCAAGGTCTGGGTTGATCATGTTTAATTCCACCGACTTTGGAAAATGGTTGTTATCCACTACCATCTTTTTCTCGAACGTAATTCGTCCAGATTATATGGCATCCTGTAAAACATTTCGAAAAACAAGACAATTATTAGTTGTATGAGACCATGCATTGTGCCACTTGTAATATTTTTTACTACCGATTTGTTCGGCTGTTGGCAACGTATGTCGATTGCTGAAACTAATTTGTTTATCTTTGTACAACTGGTCGAATATGGCATCCACTTTAGTGATATCAAAAGAGAAGTTCCTACTTTTTTATCGTTCTTTTCATTGGCTTGGGGCTCCGCCCACGTCTTACAAATGTAAGGCTTCCCCTTAACCAATTCGGCCAAACATAAGTCGGCCGATTCGAAGTCTACTTCGGCCATCTCATAATCAATGTTTCTATAATACGTCCCCTTACTCGAATTTTTTATTTGCTCATCTTCTCGTAATAACCGCTCATAACGCACCACACTAGTGGTGAGTTGGGGAAGGTCCTAAAACTCGCGATCCTGAAATTTCTTTTTTAGATCGAGATTGAGACAACCTTGAGCGATTCTCACAAATTCCTTTTCGGGCAGAGGCACGTAACATCGGCCTCGGGCTACCTTAAATCGCTGTAAAAATGTCTCGGCCCACTCTCCTGGCAACAGTCTTAGGTTTGCCAAATCGGCCAAGGCTACTTCAGATTCGGCTTCGTAAAATTGCGCATGGAACAACTGTTCCATTTGCTGCCAACTTTCTACCGAATTGGCCGGCAGACTGACATACCAGGAGAAAGCTACTCCTGACAAGGAGCCGTGAAATAACCTCAATTTGTGGAAATCATTGACTTCCCTACACTGAACGGTAAATCACCCTATGTGTTTCATGGTAGAAACCTCATCTGACCCCGTAAATTAGGAAAAATTTGGTATCTTGTAGTTTCGAGGCCACGGATAAGCCACATCGATCCAATCAGGATACAGCTTCCGATATCTTGGTCGAATTGGCCGTATGCCTAGACCGAATTGGTCTTGAAGGATCTCGGCCATTTGTTCCATTAATATATCATTGCCATTAAATGGCACGGCTATGGGCGGCGGCTGCGGTCCTCTCAAAAGTGGGACATAATCGTGATTTTGCCCCTGAGAAGCCTGGATGCCTTGAGGCAACACCACTTCATGTGGTGCCATGATTGGCCATTGGTGTATATTTGGCCCTAATTGTGGGCCGTTGCCCCCAGGACTTATTCCTCCCCTGAGAACCGTAGGGATGTTGGTCCCTTGCGCAGGAACATTTTGAAGCCTAACATGTTCGACAACATCCTGCGTGAATTCACCGAACAACACGCGTACCGCGTTAGGGCCGAGCTCCCTCATAGGTTCGTATCGACTAGCGTCTGCCAGACCCTCGAAATGACCGATTACGGTTGGAACGTGGGGCTGGTTGGTTTGCTCCAGTCCTCATTCCTCCGTGCTCGAGCCAGTTTGAGCGTTTCTTTTCGGAGGCATCTCCACTATTTACACCAATTCTCCCACTGTGGTCGCCAAAAACTGTTTGCGCGATTTTTGTGCGCGAAGAGAAACGTGTAAGGTTTAAACCTCCTGAGACAAAGTCCCAGCAATGGGTGTTTGATTAGGTGAATAAGCCTCCAAGGGGCGCAAGCACACAAATTACAGTCCTAAAAAGTTATAGAAACTAGAAGATAAAAAAATGCTCGTTTGAGTCTTCATTTGATTGTCTTTTTCTCCCTATCCGAGTGAGCTTTTATAGTGAAACTTGTAAACTGCTTGGGCGGTCCCAGTATCTCCCTGCAGCTGCTGGATCGTGCCTTTAACCGTTGAGCTGCGTGTCTCAACTGCTTGATCGTGGGTTGAGCTTTTATAGTAAACTTGTAAAGCGCTTGGGCGGTCCCCGTATCTCCCTGCAGCTGCCGGATCGTGCCTGTAACCGTTGAGCTGCGTGTCTCAACTGCTCGGTTGTGGAGGGAAAAAACTGTTGCGATTGTGGAAGCAACTGCATCATGCATTTTCGTCCTAACCGCTACTTCGGTCATCTCGACTCTTCTTCGCTCTTCGCTCTATCGTCATTCCTCCCTTCGTTTTTTCCTTCGTCTTAGGGCGATTTCGTTCGAGGGTGACATTATTTCCTTTGTCAACAGTTATATAAATGGAGAATGAATTTGAATTCAATAGAAATTCAATTTCCTTCGAATCGTGCAAGGTGAGAAATTCAAATTTCTCTCCTACTATAAACATGCACTCGCAATATTATCTATATTAATTATTTTTATTTATTTATTTTTAATATGTATAATAATTAATTATTATTTTTATTTTTAATATTTGAAATAATTATTTCATTTTTCTTCATAATATTTATTTCATTTGTTATAATATTCATTTAAGAAAAATATTTTTATTTATTTATTTTGTAATATTTACTTCAAAAAATACTTTATAGTATTTTATTGTTTAAATAATTAATTATTATTATTATTATTATTATTATTTATTAAAAATATTTCTTGGTTTAAAAAAAATATTTCTTGTTTTATTTCTTAAATATTTTTAATTATGACTTCATTTATTTCTTCATGTAAGTATTTCTTTTGTAATTATTATTATTGTTTTAATATTTTTACTTTTTTATTTTGTAATATTTATTTTAAAACTTTATTATTTATTTATTATTTTTTTGTAAATAGTAAAATAATTAGTTTATTAACTACTAAAAAATGAAAGTGAAAATTAAATATAAATTGTATATAATATAATTCTTTAAGTCATATCTAAAATTATGTTGGGTCTTATTCAAGCTCACTTCATCTGTATCATCAACTAATTTTATAAAATGAGCTAATTAAAACACTTAAAATATAATATTTATATTTTTACGAACATTATGACATTAGATCTATTGAAAGTGAATATTGAGGATTCTCTTATCATTAACAATACTTTAATTCATATTTTATTTCTCTTTAATGTTAAGGCACTGAACTTTATTTATAATTTTATCTACAATTTGATTTTACTATTATTATTCTATACTTTACCATTCATACAAGGCAATACTAATAATAGAATATTATTTATTTTAGTTATTTCTTTTTCATATTCATAATTATTTATAAAAGTATTGTTAATTTAACATTATAAATAAATTATATGTATTTAATAATAATTATAATTAAGTAAAATAGCATTGATAATTAAAATAATATTGAATAAATAAAGTCCAATTTTAATTAAAACATATTTTTTAAAATTTTAAATTTTTATAAATAAATTATATGTATTTAATAATAATTATAATTAATTAAAATAACATTGATAATTAAAATAATATTGAATAAATAAAGTACAATTTTAATTAAAACATATTTTTTAAAATTTTAAATTTTTATATATTTTAGTTGATTGTTTATTATTTTTAAATAAATTTACTAATAAATATCGATATTTAGTACAAATTGATAAATTTATCCAAAAAACTATATAATTTTCTTTTCAATTCAAAATTTTTATACAAACCAAACAATTTAATCAAATTACATCATCCTTTCATTTCTTCTCTCTCGTCATTTCCTTTCTTATCATCATATTGTGTTTAGAATATTTTTTACCAGTTTCATGTAATTAGGAGTATGCATTTATCGATTTCAACCAATTAACCGAACCATTCCACCTAATTTTTGTTATAATGATTTGGTTATTGTGATTAAATCAATTTTTTCGGTTAAGATCTTTAATTTTTTTTGGTTTTTCAGTTCGGTTAAGATTATGATATTTGTATAACCGAGCCGACCAATTAACCGATTATATGTTTATTCCTCTGGTCGGTCATACCGAGAACACTGGCCTCGAGCTCCACGCAGAGCCGAGGAATAAATTATACCATCTGAACACTTGACCCTCCAAAATAGAAAATCTCATATTTGCCCTGGTCGAATTATTCCAAGTACTCGTCACAAAAAACACCATCAACATATGTCTCATAGTTCTCGATATCAACGAGTTAGTTGATAAATTTATCCATAATATTTATCCATAAAAACTATATAATTTTCTTTTCAATTCAAAATTTTTATACAAACCAAACAATTAATCAAATTACATCATCCTTTCATTTCTTCTCTCTCGTCATTTCCTTTCTTATCATCATATTGTGTTTAGAATATTTTTTACCAGTTTCATGTAATTAGGAGTATGCATTTATCGATTTCAACCAATTAACCGAACCATTCCACCTAATTTTTGTTATAATGATTTGGTTATTGTGATTAAATCAATTTTTTCGGTTAAGATCTTTAATTTTTTTTGGTTTTTCAGTTCGGTTAAGATTATGATATTTGTATAACCGAGCCGACCAATTAACCGATTCTATGTTTATTCCTCTGGTCGGTCATACCGAGAACACTGGCCTCGAGCTCCACGCAGAGCCGAGGAATAAATTATACCATCTGAACACTTGACCCTCCAAAATAGAAAATCTCATATTTGCCCTGGTCGAATTATTCCAAGTACTCGTCACAAAAAACACCATCAACATATGTCTCATAGTTCTCGATATCAACGAGTTAGCGAGTTGATGCCGGGAACTATAAAAAAGATGGTGTGCTGATCAACCGATCGGTGGTCGCTCCAGGAACCACAGAGAAAACTGCATTTGTTGTCAATCAGGTCTTCACTTGCTATCTTCATGTGCTCGGTCACTGAGGATTTTGATGCCATCCAAATGATTCTCTGACTTGAACCAAATTCCTCAGTTACCCTTCTGGTAGCCGTCCCAATAGAAGACGAAACTCCTCCTGTCATCCAGACCGAAACTGACATCCCTTCTGCCGAGCCTATACCAGAGATCCTGCCTCCCGATCCAGATCAAGATAAACTCGCTGCCCAATTCCCTCTTCTGATGCTTATCTCTGAATGTTTCATTTCATGTCTTTCATACTTAGCATGATTCCAAGTTTTAACTTGCTAACTCGTTCTTCTAAATCTGAAGGTCCGACCGAGTCAATCTCATTGGTCTTGCATCCGACCAATTCAAATCTGTCCTCAAGTTGACAGGCTGTCCCCGAGCCGAAATCAAATACATTCGGAGGGATGTAACCCGACCCCAAGCTGAGAATGAAACTTGGCTCTGGGGGAATGTTACGTCCCCAGACCAATGAGATTGACTCGGTGGGACGTAACCCGACCCCGAGCTGAGAAGAACACTTGGCTCTAGGGGAATGTTACGTCCCCAGACCAATGAGATGGACTCGGTGGGACATAACCCGACCCCGAGTTGATAAGAACATTTGGCTCTAGGGGAATGTTACGTCCCCAGACCAATGAGATGGACTCGGTGAGACGTAACTAGGGATGACGGTGGGTAGGGTATAGTGCGGGTTTTCCATTACCAAACATGCACCCGCATATGTAAATAAATTACCAAACCCGCACCATACCCGTTGCGGGTTTTAATTTTCATTACCAAACCCGCACCGCATATAAAAATAAATTACCAAACCTGTATTGGTACCCAACGGATTTTTTACGGGTTTTTAAAATATTGAATTACTTTGTGTTCTTAATAATATAATTTTTTTAATTAAATAATTAATTTTTAATTTTTAGCTGTAGTTTTCACATTTATTTTTCATTTGACATATACAACATGCAATTTGTGTATATACAGTACATAGATAACATAACGTATGAAAGACTCAGTCCCATATATTTATTTTTTCATATAAACATAATTAAAATGAGTTCTTCCCTTCATAATTATAATGATCTAAGTTAGCCAACTCAATCGACAATAAGTTAAAAAGTAATCACCAAACTTTGGTCATATTTTTTATGCTAAGTGTAATGAAAGTGATGCTTACAATGCTCAAGTGGTGTAAGTGTAATGAAGAATCAGGAAAGCTACTGAAGTTGCAGCAAACACTAGCTTATTTTGCTCCTCTCCTGTTTCTGATCATGTGAACTTAATCCACATTTTTGTATTATAATTTTATTAACAAGCGTGATTAAAAAAAACAATAATAGTCATGCAAAAAATCTTCAGTTGGGCAGGTTGCGGGCTGCGGCTGTGTGGGAGTGTGGAACTGTGGATTATTGTTTTAGGTTTACGTTTTGTTAGTTGTTTTTATATGAAGGTTTTTTTATATTATCCTAAAAATATTAATTAATAAAACATAATATTGCGGGTATGCGGATACCCACAACAGATACCCGTATTTTTTTCTTAAATACCAAACCTGCACCGCACCCGCACCGGGTTCTGCTTTAAATTACCAAACTCGCACCACACCCACTAATATATTTACCAAATCCTAACACATCCGAAGATACTCGACTTCTCAATCTCAATCTGAAAATTAATATATACCATTTGATAGAGAATATGAATTGAGTATAAATTAATTTATAATTTTTGAAGTGAGAATATAAATTAGTTTATAAGCTCACCAAATTTTATATCAAACATTACGTCAATGTTTTTATCTAAGCATTTTATTATTTTGATATTAAGAAAAACTGATTTTAAGTTAGGTTAGAATGCAACTAAAGGCTTACTCATAAATTGCTTCATTGAAGCAGATGTTGCAACCAGATATTTCCGCCTTTGCAATTGAACATGTAAATTGAGTTCATGATTATCATTACAACATCTGCAAACACATATTAAGTGCAGTGTTGTTAAAGGTTAAAACATAAATTGCTAAAAAAAACATATATAAATATATAATCAGTTAAATATTTATGTTGTGAATACCACGAAAGATTTATGATGCATCTATTAGAAGTACAATAAACATTAGATTCAAATTTCTATCATAAAACTAGATATGCAATGGGACAGACGGAATGAGATTTGTCAATCTCAATCCCGTCTCATTATTAGTTTTCAATATACAAAGTTATCTTGGTTTCATCCTCTTGAATCCCCATTAGTCTCATTTTGCTAAAATGCCATCTCCTTTTATGTTCCATCTTTGTTTCAAATAGAGACAAAAAAAAAGGCCCTAAATCCCATCCTGAATCATGTTGGGACGGGATGAAAAAAACTATTAACCATACATAAAATATAATAATATATTATATATTAATTTTTTTTTATACTCATTTATAATTTTCTCAATTTCTTGAAACTAAAATAAATAAAAATTAATAAAAAGAAAATGGAGCCCTCAATACAAAATGTACGGGAATCGTTGGATCTTTAGAGAGAGTGAAAAACTTACCACTCCAATTTTTTTTAATCTTGGAATTTGGATGGGCCCAGATTTTACTTGAGGGGCTACCCCGATCCCAAAGAAAATAACTAAGAATTAATAATTTGAAGCGCAGCCCAACACTGAGGGCGTAAAATAAATTTCCAATCCCTCGTCTTCTTCATATTCCTCCATTTTGAATCCAAGAATGCAAAGCATGAAGAATCTGATATCTGGAGCCTCAATGGCACCGAAAATCCTACAATTATCGAAACCATGGAGTCTGGTTTCGGGTCGTCCGTACACCCTGGTGCCGATGGTGATCGAGCACTCGTCGCGCGGAGAGAGAGCGTACGACATCTTCTCGAGGCTTCTAAAGGAGCGAATCGTCTGCATCAACGGACCTATCAACGACGACACCGCCCACGTCGTCGTCGCTCAGCTCCTTTTCTTAGAATCCGAGAACCCTTCCAAGCCCATTCACATGTATCTCAATTCTCCCGGCGGCCACGTCACCGCAGGTCTTCTTTACCCCCCTCCCCACTTAGGGTTATTTTTGTCATTCTACAGCAGCCCATTCATTTGCTTTATTCATTCATTTATAGCTAATTTTATGTCTATAATTTACGACTGTGCAAGGATTTGTTTGGGTCAAGTGTTTTTTTCTTACTCACAAATTGCTTCTTTGAAGCTGATTTTGCAACTAAATGTTTCTGCCTTTGCAATTGGAGATTTGATAATGATGTAAATTGCATTCATGTTATTATTTGTTGCGTGATTAAGGCGAGGCGCAAATTGCTAAAAGAATTATAAGTATCTAATCAACTAAAATTAAGTGAAATCATTGAAAGTATGTCAAATACAATTCTAATAAATTCATGTTCATTGCAAAAATAAATAAATAAATACAAATACTGATAATACAACTTTATATGTTTGTAGAAATTTTAAAGTCCACCTCAAAATCTATCTTAATGTATCAAAGAATTGTTATATAACTTGATTTTGGGTTGGTTGGTAAATTTGGATAGGATTTTTCTGAGAGATTTTTGTGGACACGCGACTGTCCTAATGAAGGTCACCTCGCCTAACCTTTCATCAGGTGCGCCTTTGAAAACTATGATTAACATATTAAGTGCTTCTCTAAGAAGCTACTCTAGTGGTTTTTTGACTGGAAAAAGTGATTTTTAGAGATTCAGATTCCTAAAAGTACTTCTTAGACACATGGGTTTGTTTGGAATGGTGGCTAGTGTGAAATCTCTCATATGTCTAATTTAGTAAATTACAAATTAATTCATAAGCTTAGCTTCCAAACCAAAATTTTTTAGTGTTTACCAAAGGCTTTAGCAACTTGGCTTTGGCACAGCTACTATGCTGCGCAATACCAAACGGAGCAATTTTTAGTGAATATTGATAATGGTTGTAAGTTGACATTATGATTATGGTTGTAAACTTCTAATGGCAGTGTTTATATACAGGTCTTGCTATTTATGATACCATGCAATACATTCGGTCTCCAATCAATACTATTTGCTTGGGTCAAGCTGCATCCATGGCTTCCCTGCTTTTGGCCGCTGGTGCCAAGGGGGAAAGGCGGGCTCTTCCAAATGCAACGGTCATGATTCATCAGCCGTCTGGAGGATATAGTGGGCAAGCAAAGGATATACAAATTCACACGAAGCAGATAGTTCGGGTCTGGGATTCGCTCAATGCTTTGTATGTTAAGCACACGGGGCAATCAGTGGAGATAATTCAGAAGAATATGGATAGGGATTACTTCATGACCCCAGAAGAGGCAAAGGAATTTGGTATAATTGATGAGGTTATTGATCAAAGGCCAATGGCTTTGGTGACCGATGCTGTTGTCAAAGAAGGCAAAGAAAAAGGTTCAAATTAGGCTTTAGAGGATAAATCATTAAGAATAATTATTGCTGTCTTTTAAATTTTAAAACTTTTAAACTTTTTTTGATAGTTGATTCTTGATTCTGATATGGATATTTCTTGTTTTCAAAATATACAAGGCATAACCTTTCTCTTTTGAAAATCTTCATTTCCTGGATTCTGTTACTGAAATTAAATGATGTGTCAGAAACCATGAAGATGGTTTTCAGTGGTACCACGTGTACATTAAAGTATATATTAGGCTGGAGATTCTCCTTACATTTTATGTTGAGTGGTACTTGAGAGCAATACTGTCGGATATTTTCATTTAAAGATATTTCCGATAAGTGGTGATTCCTTGAATGAAAACGTGAAGGCTCTTTAAGAGCAATAACATATAGTGATCTGGTTTCATGTAGTTGGTCAAGAAGTATGAAATTGGAATTGTGTGTATCTGATGCACTCTTCTTAAAAATGGCCTATAATTAATTAGTCGGTATCTGATCATTCCGATTTTGTATGAAAATGATTGTTAGACAATGTCAGATGATTAAGTAGTTTTAGACGGCCATTTAGATGAGTCAGGTGGGTGGGTTAGGTGATCACTAATTTATTTTTTCCCTAGTTTATTCAAAAACCGTCTAGTCTATGCCTAAAATGTCTTAACGCTAGACTCTCCCCATTATACGCCTACCGCCTAACGCTTTAGCACATTGATCTAGAGGGAGGAGGGTTGTCTTAGGTCATGAATACTTTGCGTGGATCCTAAACAATATGATGATTTGTAACCATATAAATTTTTACTGTGTCAAAGTTGAATCTATAAAATTTCAACTCAAGCTGGGATCTGCTCATCTAAGCTTTTCCTACTTGTTTTGATTTAGGAATCAGCTGTGATCAGCAGAGTTCTATTACTATTATTGAAGCCCAAAAAATTGGTTTATGTAAGAAAGTGATAAATGTTAAAGTTACAAGTATGAAAAAAATTAAATGTAAGGACTAACATACTGTGTAATTTGATTCTTCCCTATCTGTTCTTTGCTATTCACCTCCTGTGAGCTACCAAATTAAGGTATGATAAGATAGATAAAAATTATCCAGTATATTTAAGCAGGAACTTAGCTAATCGAGCGCAGCTTTCTTTTTCCTTCTGGATTTTGGGTTTGGCAATCCGTCAAAGATTGGCTTTGTAATGGCGGCAGACGAAAGAGGCCAGATGGATGACGGACTACTGGCATCCTCATCCTGGAAACTCGGTGTGCTTGATGACTTCCTAACAGCAAGTCGATCATTCAGAAAATTATCCCCCAGAGCATTAACCCTACATCCTTCAGTATCTGTTCCAGACGCAGTTCTGCTTGCTGCTGTAGGTCTCAGGGCTAAGCCCTTTCCTGTAATTGCTGGAACTCCACCTATATTACTGCTGTCCTCTCTCAGTAGTGTTTCTGGTGTGCGGGTACTAAAGTCGTCTTCAGATTTTTGGCGCCTCCTAACCAGTTTCTCTTTTCGTTTATCAGATTTATTTTCTCTAACATCTAAAGTAATATCTGGGACTTCATTATTCTCACCCAGCAGAAAATTGGTTAAACTTCTTGTTTTCCGATGGATTTCTTTGCAAGGGTGGGACGGCTTAGGTAATTGACCATCTTCAAAACATTGCGCTTCTTTTTTCCTGTGGACTACCATTTCACAACCTTCAGATACAGGATGTTGATCTGTTGGCTTAAGTCCATAGTAACCTTGTAAAGAGTTCATGGCTGGTGAGACCTTCCATTGGGGGTCTGACTTCAGTCTCAGAGACTGGAACAAATCAAATAAATCTCGCTGAACATGGCAGTGTGGGGTCTGTTCATTGGTCTGCCTGCACAATGTTTCAGTTTTTAACCATATTGAGTCACAGTTATGCATTTCGCAAAACTCAACTTTAAGATAATTATTTGTAATCCATAAAGAATCCAAGAAGCAAGTTCACAACTAAGATTACTACATGACCACTGAATGTTTACTAGATTATTTTTTAGCACAATAATTGAAACAACGACAAGTGTAAGGATACAATACATTATACATGAGAACTAGTAATGTATGTGCATGCAATTTTCCTCAAAATAGAGAAATAAGGAAAGAAATATTAAAGAGAGAGTTAAACAAACTAACAAGGGAAGAACCCAGGAAGTGATTCATCAATGGAGATTGGAGTGTTCTGATCCAAAACAAACTAATCCCATACTTAGTCAGTGTAACCAGCAGCTTTTAAGGAGTGTGTGACCAAGAGTTAATAAACCACTAACTAATCCCATACTTAGTCAATGTGGGATCCTAACATGGAGTCATCCAAATAAGAAGAGGAAGACAAGAGTACACTGCACCTCTACCACCTAACACCGCCAGACCATAACATCAACCTCACCATTATCAAAGCTACTTATCAAGTCTCAACCATCACTCACCGCCCTGCCACTACATAAACACCAACCCCTCCATATCACGAACACAATTCAGATTCCATACCCGTAAAATCACAAATAACACTCAAACTTCATATTGCCAGTTACCCTTTTACTACAACTATCTCCGTGTTCAAAACATTGCTCTAGCATAAACAGTTGATAGAGTTTTATATCACAAGGAAGACATATTCTCAAATGCAATAAACAGTTGTTATTCAATTGATATTATATATCATGAAGCGTAAAATTAAGAGCAAAAAGAAGAAGAAAATACCCTCTAGCTTCGTAACCATTTAACAAACAAGGTGAAGGAGGATGCTTCCCAGGTAGCGGAATCCGTAGCGTCTTTAGAGCAAACATTTGAATATCAATTGACAGCCCATTCAGCTTCTTAATATCAGCCACCTAAAGCCAAAAATAATATATATATATATATATATATTAAAAAACATGAACTTGCTCTATGTCCTTTCAATTGAAACAGAAATTGGCGTTTAATAAAATAAAACAAAATTTCCATACTAAATTCTCAATACACCATAAATTCTATACATACTGATTATATACCTAAAACAATCAGCAGTTTATAATAATTATCCAAAAAAAAAATGTAAAATTAAAAAAAAAAAAAAAAAAGAGAAAATAATTACATCAACACCGTACTTGATGGCGATGCCGGCAAGAGTGTCGAATTTAGAAACGTGATGCTCGATATGACTCCTCCTCCTCATCTCCAAATCTTCTTCTTCATTTGAAAATTTTGAATTTGAACAATTCCTCGTCTCCATAGTAATGCACAATCCTATTTCATCACAATTTCAAATGAACGCTTCACATTTTTTTTTTTTTTGGCCTCATACATTAAAAATCAAATCTTTCGGCAAAATTAAAAAATAAACAAAAAAAAAGAAGAAGAAATTATCTCTCCCTCAACAGGGGGAATCTCTTCTATTCATAAAAATATGTGTTTTTTGTTTATTTTTATTTACATTTATTAGAATATTCTTTTTGAATATTACATATGGAAAATTAAATACGTTTGAGTTTGACAAAAACAAATTAAGAAAAAAAAATTGTTGCCAAATCTGCGAGTAACCATGTTGCTACGTGGCGTTTGGACATTTAGCCAACGCCCACCATAATG